>HF955083.1:31429-41581 GCA_000582765.1 Phytomonas sp. EM1 | reverse complement strand
GGGGGGGGGGGGGCCGCCACGAGGAAAATCGCAGCCGCCGCGGGCTCGAACGAACGCGACGCCGAGGGCCCCCTCGCAGGGCCGCCCCCCACCGATGAGCGTCGGCGCGGCCCCTCACCGAGGCGCACGGCCGCTCTCGACGGGAAAACCCCCCTCCGCCGCTTCTGCCCTGCGCGGGGGAAAAAATGGAAATCCGAATGGAAATGCAGGCGAAAGTGCAGGCGGCGGAGGAGGGGGAGGGGGGGGGTATAAGGCGGCGTCGGAAATGCCATCCGGGGAATCCCCTGGCGTCGACGTCGCCACGATGACGACGAGCGCGGGCGAAGGGGGGGGAGGGGCCCCTCCCTCCTCCCCCTCCCCCATTTTTCCCATTTCCGCCTCCTCCTCGCCGGCGACGTCGGGGTTTGCCTCCGCGTTTAAACTCCGACAACGGCCGGATCCGCAGTGGTGCCGTCCGTTGGAGGAAATCCTCGGGATTTACACCGGAGGTCCGCGAGGGTGTCGGGCCGGGCAGCCCGGCCATGATCCCGCGGTGTATCAAAAATTTTTAGATTTCATCCGACGTCTGTTGGAGTACGATCCTCGGCGACGAATGAACTGCGCGGAGGCGATTCGACATCCGTTTATCGCGCCGCTGATTGAAATGGAAGCGAAGGCGGCCGCCGCGGCCGCGCAGTATCTGTAGAGGCAAGGCGCCTAGGAACGACCAGCATCGATACATTAGATACCGATCTATTGATCTATACGAATATAGAGAAATGGATTCATAAATATGGAAATATGTATGCGGGTAGGTGTGTCTAAGCGCGTTCAACTTATATTTGCTTAGCCCGTTAACCGCAAATCTTTGTTTGACGCACGATGGGAAACGAACAGGAAGGGGGCGGAGGAAATCCCGGGTTCTTTTTTTATATGCATATTCATATATATATATATATATATATGCGTGTGTGAAAGTATTCGTCTGTTTAACACCTTCACTTCTTTCGATGTTGTTGGTATCTTTTTTTGACAGTGGTCATCGTACATGTTGCTATTACGGCTCCTCTTGGGGAGATTCCCCATCCCCAGCTCTCACTTCATATCCCGCCCCTCCCTCCCCTTCCTCTTCCTCTTCCTGAAGGGGTTTTTTTCTCCCCACCACCATCATCAAAAACACACATTTCTTTCAGGGAGAAAAGTATAGAGCAATGCTAAACGAGGAGTGCGATTTCCTCAACAACACGGCCTTGCTGGATGGGTTTTACACCCGGGTGTACCCCACCAGCGAGGAGCTCCAGCACGAGATCGGCGTCACCATCTCGGAGGAAAAACTTCAAGAGATCGTCGCGGAGCTTCGGAACGAAGTCGACCTTTTAAAAGTCGAAACCGAGGTCCTTGAGTATCACGGCTCTCCGCAACAACTGCAATGCCCGAGCACCCGTCTGAAAGACTCTACGAGTTCGCTCAATAACGACAGCAACACTCTCTCCACCTCGGGAAACGAAGACGGAGGCGGAGGAGGAGGAGGAGGGGGGGGGAATCTTCTCCTGACCTTCAGCGGTAGCGGCATTCTCTCCGGCTCGTTTAAACGGAGTGGCGAGGACGCGACGGGGGCGGGGAACCTCACCCTGAAACTCCCCCCAGCCGCCTCGTTAACCGGGGCGGAGTTAAAACCCCCGACCGCCGCCCGACGGGGGAAAAACTACCAACGCAAAACCGACGAATCCCTCGGGCGCTACGTCGCGACGGCGGATAAAACGGCGATGCTCGCGAAGGAGGAGGAGCGACTTCTCGCGATCGAAAAAAACGACGAGGCGGCGGCGGATCAGATCCGAGGGGTGTTGATTGCCACCGCGGAGGAAACCGCGCGACGGGCGAAGGAGCTGCGGTTGGAGCGCAAACTTTTCGCGCGAAGCGTCCTTTCCGGGGGGGAATTCGATGAAAAAGGCGACCCAAACGGCCCGCGGGCCTCCGCGGAGGAGCTGCTTCGTTATTTGGAGCACCGCACGAGCGCGCATGAGAGTTATTTGGATAAACTGCGAATGCAATGCGCGGCGACCGAGCAGGAGATCGCGCGTGCGCAACGTCGACTTCGTCAGCATCAAGTCGCCGGGGAAACCTTCCGTCCGGTGGACTTTGAGCAGCTCGGGATCGAAAACGAGCAGTTCAACGAGCGTGCGGAGCAAAAAAGCGCGGAGCTGGTGGAGTTAAAAGGCGCCTCCACGCGCACCGTGCAGGCCCTCAACGCCACCACCGACGCCCTCAACGACCTCGTCGCCGAGCAAAATCAGCTAAAAAAAGAATACAAAAGCCGCTGTGAGTACCTCGCGCGCTGCACGAAGGAGATGAGCTCCGTCGCGAAGGAAGTCGTCGTGGCGGAGAAGAAAAACGAGGCGATTCGCGCGAAACACGAATCCGTGCGGGCGCCCACGATTGAGGAGTACATCGCCCAACGCGCGGAGCTCTTCGAGCTCGAAAAGGCGGAAAAGAATTGGCGGCGAAAGGTGGAGATCGCGCAAGGGCAGGTCTGCGCGCTCCGCCAGAAGGCTGCGAAGCTCACGGTGAACCGAAACGCCGCCCTCGCGTACGCCGTTAAGCGGCAAAATCAGCGCGCGACGAACCTCAAGGCAGATACGCGAAATCTCCGAAAGGCTTCGTTGAAATACACCCCCCTCCCGCCCCCAACGCAATCGCACCCGGGGATGGTCAAAGTGGCCGACGGCGATCCATTCCGAGCCCCTCCGCATGGGGAATCGCTCGTGGCGAATTCAAAGTCCCTCATTCACGCGAAAAGACAAATGAAGGGAAATTAGATCCCCGCGATGCCAAAACAGACCATTTCCCCCCCCCCCCTCCCCCCGCCTTTCACCCTCATCCTCCAATGTGTGGAGTGCTCTTGAACGGAACATACGTCAATAAGTTTTTAGGATGTAAAATGATGCATGGAGTCAAGGTTTATTGCTTGATGTACTAGGAAGGATATGTTTGTATTTGCTTGTTTGGATGCAATACAACTAATAAATGGAAACGGTCCTCGAGTAGGGAAGTGCCTCGTCCTATTTCTTCTTATCCTTTTTAAATCTTTTTTCTTTTAACTATATTGGTGCATTTATGTATCTATCCCTAGTTAAGTAAAGATAGAGTGGTGATCCCTCTCTGAGCTTTCTAAATAAACAAATTACAGCTTAATTAAAATATATACATAAGTATATATTTATACATATTTTGTTTATTGATTTATTTTCATCTATCTCAACGATTCGTTAAAGAAGCAGAAATTTAAAAAAAAGAAAACCATTTGCATGGAAGAGCTCGATCTTTTCCTCAAAAAGGCTGAAAAGAAGCAGGCCAAGAAGAAGTCTAAGAAGAACAACCCCGAGAATGAGGGCAAATCGTTTCACAAGGATACCTTCGCTGGGATCGATTTAATCGCGAAGGAGGAGCCCGTGGCAGCCGCGACGACGCCGGAAGAGGAGACCGCGGCGGCGGTCCCCTCGTTGAACGCCGAGGTGGTCTCCCCCGTCGTCGTAACGATCCAGGCGGCGAGCAACAACACGCGGCGGGTGAAGACGTGGGAGGAGATCAAAAAAGAGCAGCAGGAGGAGGCCGCCCTCGCGAAGCCCGATCCTGTCAACGAAGAGAAAAAGGAGGAAAAGAAGGAAGAGATGCCGAAGAAGTTCGTCGCGCGGGGGAATCGAAACGCGACAGGGGCGATCGCCGGAGCCGGCCCCGCCAGGCGGCCGTTCCGCGTAGAGGATCTTCCAACCCTTGAGGAGGTGTTCTCCGGGAAAGCGAAGCGGACGACGCCCGGCTCGCCCGCGTCGCCCACCTTGGCAAACGCGAAAGGCGAAAAGGAAAATGGCAACGAACGCGTCCAGGCGGCGCCGGAGGAACCGAACGCGGAGGCCGAGGCCCCGGCGGTGAAGAAATACACCCCGCCGACGGGCCGTCCAGGGGTGGCGTACTCGCCTCCGCCTCCCACGACCGCGGCCCCCCCTCCTTCCTCTTCTTCCCACACCACGGAGGCCTACAAACCCCCCCTTGCGCGGGCGCGGGAAAAGGAGCCGTGGAGCAAAACCGGCGCGGCGGCCTACTCGGCCAAGACGACGACGACGACGGAGCCCTACAAGCCGCCGTCCAGGCCGCGGGAGGGCCCCGCCACGGCCCCGGCTCAGCCCACGCCCACTAGCGAGACTGCGACAGGGACTACCCCTACTACGACTGTGACTCCTACTACTACTACTCCTACGACTGTGACTCCTACTACTACTACTCCTACGACTGTGACTCCTACTACTGCTACTCCTACGACTGTGACTCCTACTACTACTACTCCTACGACTGTGACTCCTACTACTACTACTCCTACGACTGTGACTCCTACTACTACTACTCCTACGACTGTGACTCCTACTACTGCTACTACGACGACGACGACGCCGGCCTCTAAGAAGTACGTCCCGCCAACGCGGACAGGGGGGGATCCGAGTCGGGTCTATCGTCCACCCCCTCCCTCGAACCCGACAAGGGAACCCTCCACGGCGTGGGGACGAAGCGGAGGCGGAAGTGCAACAGGGACGGGGACGGGGACCGGCGCCGGAAGCGGGAGTGCGGCAGCGACGGGGGCGGGAAGTGGTAAGTACGTTCCCCCTACATCACGCTCCAGTGGGACGGTGTATCGGCCCCCTTCTAAACGGGATTCGTAGAATCCCCCTATGACAACAAAAAGGGGGGTGTACGATCGGTTTCCTTTTGTTTGTATGGGTGTGCTTGGGTCAGGGTATCATGAAGAATGAGGAGGTGTTGAGGTGTCTTTTGATGCAGCAGAATTGTAGCTTCGATGGTGAAGCGAAAGGTTAAAATAAAAGTGTCTTAATGGGTGGATCACAACGGGATGACTTGAATACATACTTGACTAATCATTGAATCTTCATTTTAATATCCCTTTCGGGTAACTAATTTAAAGAGAAGGGTTAACATCAATGTAAGAAACAATATGAGATCCTTTTCGTTGGAGGAGCAGGGTGCCGTGTTCCCCAATCGCAACTCTCTTATGAGATGACTTGAGTATAATATTATAGTTGGTGAGCATTTAAAAATCTAAAAGGCGTTATATTCATGAATTTTACAGATTACGCTGCATGATTTAATATTAAAGTATGAATTTGATCCTACTCCATTGGAGTGTTGGTTCGTTAATATGGGATTCAATTTTGCGTCTTATCACTTAAAATTCTGCGCCCAGCTCTCAGAAGCTAGAGAAGCACACCATATAAAGAGAGAAAGAGATATAGAGACTCCAAGGGGAAAAACTTCCCAAAATCATATCAAGTGGAAGGTTATAGCTACTATTGAAAAGGTTTTTTTGCTTTTCTTTTTAAAAAAAAATGCAGTATGAAGAGACTAACAATTCACCTGATATCATATCACAGACGCCCCAATTGATGATGTGGGATGGTGCGTTAAACAACGCCCTCATGGGGCAGCTTCGAAAATGTGTAGCGCGGAGTCCCCCTGCGGAGAACCATGAGGGAAAGGAACCGCAATGCCCTGTCAGCGAAGACCCCTTTTCAGATCAGGATGGGTGGAAAGATGTACTCGTATCGTTAAAGAGCATAGAAAAGGAGTGGTTGGGCGCTATCCTCCGCGTGGAGCGCCCTCCGCGGAGGGTCTTTCAGGTTGAAGCGACATCGCCATCCACACCACACAGCCCCAACGCCGCGACTTCATCGTCGCTGCCGAGTGAGGTGCCGATAGAGGGGCTCTTCCACGCGCTAGAGGATTGTCTTCCCACAAAGGCAATCCTCTCCGTGGAAGGTGAACATGAAAACCGCGAGCTAGGGTATGCAAGGAAGAAAGAAGGGAGTGGATCAGATCCCTTGCAGGATCCTGGCGTCGTGCGCGGTTTAACTGCGCAGGAGATCGTCCTCGGGGAGAGGTCGTGGGCATCGCTGCTGTTGCAATATACCGAACTCCGCGAGGCCGTAAAAAGGCTCCACCCTCGCACGCAGATGATAGATAAAGGTGAAAGAGCGGAAAATAATGACGAAGGCGTCATGAAATGCGATATTCGACCATCGAATCTCTCCCAACCCCACCTGCAGGGGAAATCTACGACGTCCGAGGAGGTTCTCGATCATCTTTTACATACCTGTGGCTTCATCCACTTTGGTAAGGGAGAAAAGGTAAATGGGGTTTGGCGGATCCCTTCCCCGCTGTTGTTGCGTCTCTCCGCGCGAGCGACGGATTCCTTCCCGCAGCGGCTTTTGGAGGCTCTCGCGGCCTCTCTTCTTAGCATTTCCGGCGTAGGAAGCTCACATGGGATTACGTTCGAGCCCGCAAAGAAGATCCTCCGCGAGGAGTTGGGGATTTCGCCACGAAACGAAGCGGAAAAGGAGGTTGAAGCCCTCTACGGTAAGATGCCGTTTGTAGTGGGGATTCTTCGACGTTTTCGAAAGGGAAATCCATCTCTTCGGGTTCGTCTGCTTCCCGCCGAGGAGGTCGTCCTTCCCATGAAAGAGGGGAAGGAGCCCAGGATGGAGGAGGAGAAGTCGTTGGAAGCGCAGGAAACGGTCGTGGAAAGCCCCTCTGTTTGGAATCGTTTTACAACCCCTTTCCACGCGTTGATGTTCGAACTCGCCGGCCCAGAAGATGAGGAGGATAAAAAGAAGGGGGAGGAAAACGCGGGAGAGGCCGATGACGATGACCAGCCTTCTCCCGAGCGGATCTGGCGGCGATTGGTTCCCCTCACTCATTTCCTCCACGTGGCGGGCTCACGCGGGCAAATCCTGCGCACCTTTCGTGATGTTACCACGGCATTGAAAGCCGTGGATCGTCGGGAGCCCTCACCCCCTGCCCGTCGTGAGGAGAGCCCACCACGGCTCCACCACACCATCGTGCACCGCAGCGATGACGAGGAGCAGCCCCTCCTTTTAGAAACCCCTGCTTTCGCCCCGAGGTATCGTTTTTTCTTCTCCCTTCTGCCTGACGCCGCGAAAGGGGAGGAGGAGGGGTTGACAGAGGTCGAGAATCCACGCAAAGAAGAAAAGGTGGTGGAGGGGGAGCAGGAAAGAAATGACAAGGAGCGTCAAGAAGAGGAACAAATCGCATCCCGATTAGCCTCCCTCATCGAGGTGGAAGGGGTCGGGGCGCGAGTCTGGGTGGAGGTGACCCCCCTGGCAGCATCAGAGGCCGCACTCGTGGCGTTTCTCCTCCTTCGTTATCTTCCCACTCGCGATGATCGAAGTAACGGCAACATGGAGGTGCGGGAGCCCGTGTTTTACAGTTTTCTCACGTGGCGATTGATGTGGTGTGAAAGGGCAGAGATCGTGAGAAGGGGAGCAGAAGAGAGAGAGAGGAATCGCCGCGCTGTGGGGACCCTAACTCCCCCTTATGACGGTTTTCCCACACACAAGGGGGGTGTATTAGCCCTATCGCACGGGCGGAACCTTCGCGAAATAGCAGTTTCCATCCAAAAGGGTCTCGCGAAGCTGCTCCTCGTCGTCGCGGCACGGCATCAGCAGCAGGCTGTACGGGCGCTCGCCTCGCGGGCGGTCTTCCCTCAAATCAAACGTTCTCCCATCGAAATCCGCCGCCCCCATGGCGTTCAGCGCAAAAATCTCGTGGAGGATGCGACGGAAGGCGACCTCGTCGTCTTCCCGACGTCCGTAACCGCCTTCTTTGAGAATGGCCGGCAGGAGGTGCTCGCGATCGCGGGCGGGAGCGACGAGAAGATTATGAGCCTCCAAGAGGTGCTCGCGCTTTCCACGGCGATCGCGCAGGAGGTGATGGACCTCTTGGCTAAGGGGTCGGGGGGATTTGGATTTGGCTCTGCCGGTTCACGCCATCCGTCGAGGGGGTCTTTTACCACGCATGAGAGTTCTTCTCCGCGGGTGGAGTTGGAATCATGCCTGGAAACGCGTTTCCGATCCGACGAACTCGCCACGGCGCGGCGGGCGCTCACCTTCGCGGCCGCCCGGGATCGTCTTCGGGTGTTATGTCGACCGCTGGTTCACTTTTTCGAGAGCGAGGTGTACAAAAACGCGATCGAGACGGCCCCGCGATTGGGGATGGAAGGTGTTGGCGAAGGAAAATCCGACGCGTCGGGCGGGGCGATGCCGTGTGGGAGTGGAAATCCCTTGGGGATCGCATACCAACAGTTCATTCTACTCTGTGCGGTATTGGTTCGGCAATTTTGGCTTTGCCGGCTTCTACCATATGGCGGGCTCCCACCCACGGCTCACCTCCATCCCAGCCCGGGGGGAGAGGTTCGGGAGGGCGAGAGGTATTGGGATACCCCTTCCCCGCCGGCCTGCGAACCGGAGTCGAGCCCAGAGACCCCACCGATGGGTAGGCGCGGGAAAGACGCGCCGATTCCCCCCATCGCCAGCCTGGAGGCGGCGCTTAACGGCACCCGAACGAGGGTCCTCCCGCCGCTTTTAGGTGGCACCTTCTCCTATCCTCTCAGCCAAATCCTCAACGCAATCTCGGCAGGGGACGACATCCCACCCTCTACGTTCGTCTCCTGGTTGGATCGAAGAAGTCGGGGCCCGTCCACCAGCCTCGACGTTTCGATAGGGATCCACGAGGCGCACTCGGAGGATGAGGTCGACTACAGCACCGAATCGGTGGTGCGGCTTCTCAGTACTCAAACCAAACCGTTGCTATCTCAATTGTCCTCTCGAGGTTCGTGTGGAAAGGTGGAGGTGTTAAGCAAGGACGGGCAAGAGCCATGTGGTGTTTCCGACCTATCCACGGAAAGCACCCCCACGCATTGGCATGAGAGCCCCTTGCTGCGGGAGGTCGACACGTGTAAACGCGTTGTCTTTGCCGATCTGTTCGCGCGTTGGATACTTCCACATCTTCTAGCCTTAACTCAAAGGTGCCATCCGTACTCCTTGACAACACTCTCATCTTCATCAGTACCAATCAACGCTCCTTTGACGACAGACGACGAGGTAACCTTTATGGGGCAGCATTATCTATGTCGGGGAGGAGACGCTAGATTCAAACGTCTGGTCACGTTTACGTCTTCGCCATCCCAGCAGCATTCAACAGATTCACTGGACGAAGTGACGCGTCCGTGCAGGCTCGCCCCGCTGGAGCCCATCTCAAGGCATCCCAAGAAGAGTGCGGTGGAAAATGAAAGTGGAAAAAGTACCGAGGAGCAAAAGCACTCCCTCTTGTTGATCAAGACCACCCTAGTTCGAATGATTATGGTGTGCAGACAAGCTCTCCAAGAGTACGCATCCCTATCAAAGGGTCAAATAGCAACGCCACAAGAGCCAACTTACCTTCCTGTACAAGACGGCTCCCTATCGACGTTTCCTTCTGAGAGCTTTGCGATCACCGGTGAGGACAACGATGGCGGTGGAAAACTCGTAAGTAGGATCGAGGGGGACGCGAGCGCGACGGAAAAAGCTGAAGGAGCGGACCTGGCCCTCAGCCTAATCCGATACACCCTCTCTATGGCGTGCAACGTGGCGCTCGAAGTCGATCGATTGATTACCATGGGCTCGATGCCAGTCCTACAGGCTATAGACTTTAGCACGCCATGCCATTCGAGAAAAAAGTCCATCGTGCCGATATGCACGGTCGACAACGCACCGATGTCGGGCAGCTCCGCACGCCTGCTGAGCGGCTGCAGCCCGTTCGCGTACCTCAAGGCCTTCCGCAACTCCCCCGTCCCGGCCGTGCACCTGCCGCGCTGCCTAAGTGGGGTGGAAGCGGCCGATTCGACCGAGATCGCGGAGTTGAGTTTGTGGCACCCCCATCTTTGCCACCGCTCCCTCTCCGTCGCGGTCGCGCAGGACAAGACGCCGGACCACCCCACCCCCACCTACCCCTCCCAGACCTACCTCCCGCTCTGCCTGCTGAGCCGCGCCGCCTTCAACGAGTACACCTCGCTAAGCCAAATGACCCGAGGGGGCTTCACCCTCACGAGCTCCCACCGCTACGAAAGCACCCGGGGCGACACCTCCGCAAAGTCCAGGGACGCGAGGGAAAGCCCCGCCCAGCTGGGCATCTCGGTCGACGAGGACTCTTCGCCAGCCCAACGGGACGGGTCCGGGGTGAGGGATGAAACGCAGGACAGGGAGGCGGACGGCGACACCGCCACAGAGGCCGACCGACGCGAGCCCTGTGACACCCACCCCACCTCGAGGTATCCTT
>HF955083.1:0-23666 GCA_000582765.1 Phytomonas sp. EM1 | reverse complement strand
GGGCCGCCGAAAACGCCCTCGCCGCGGCGGCGCCCGGTGAGCCCCGGCTCCCCTCCCCACCCCCCTTTGCGGGGATCGCCGGCGAAATCCGCGGAAACGCGCGCCCGCCCTGCCGCGGCCTCGTCCACTCCCCACCCCGACGAAGACGCCGAAGAAACGGAAAAGGAGGCAGGAGAAGGGGAACGGGAACGGGAACGGGAAGGAGGGGAGGATTCCCTTTCAGCCCCCCCCCCCAGCGACGAGGACGACGAAAAAGATGAAACCGACGAAACCTCCGCCTCCGAGGACGAGAACGGGGAGGGTGAGCGGGGGATGGGGATGGAGGGTCGGAAAGGCGGCGGCAGCCCCTTGGCGTCGGCTCGGGAGAAACTCAAAAAGTCCGGCCGTCGTCGGCGGCGGCTGGTGAAGCGGATGGCGCGGAAACGGGCGCGCTACGACGACGAGGAGGAACCGGATCCCCCGAAGGATCCGATCCACCGCGTGGCGGAAGGACCCACGGAGGGCCCCTCGACCTCCCTGCGAGACGCCGCACGAAGCCCTCGTATCAGCGGTGAAGGAGGTTGAAAAAAGAGGTGAAGGGTAACAGTGGGTGGGGGGTGTAAAGAGGGGAAGGGGGGGCATCCAAAACGGGATCTCCCCGGCTTCGCTTCTCTTCGCGTGTTTATTGATGTAGCCTCTCCTCTCTGGTCGGGGTCGTCCGGTCTTGATCAAGCGGCCCAACCCGTGCATCGCGTCCCGAAAGGACGCCAAAGGGGGGACTGCTTGGGTCACGGACTTTCTTCTTTCTTCGTGTCATTTGCCAAAAGGAAAAATACATCGATATCCCTGTATATGTACATCGATGTATATATATATATATATATATATATATGCAGATTTGGCAAGTACCCAGTGTGGATTTCCAGCGTGATGGCGTGAGCCGAATTACAAAGAATAGGGAGGCAGACGTGCATCGATGGGATGAGAACCAAACGGAAACGTCTCGGAGCCGCAGTGCTAACGTGTGAGACGCCTACCTGTGTTGTGGAGGGGCGATTTTAAAGGGGGATCGCTAGTTTTAAAAAAGGAATAAAATCACAAGTAATAGTAATAAGTGGTAATTCGTTAGCGAGGCCTCGAAAAAACGAAAAAATAAGGCGAAGGGATCAAACCCAAAGGAAGCCCCGCATGTGGAAAGGGTGATGTGCGTTGGTTCTCACGCGGAAGAATGTGTAGGGTGGGGGGGAGGGGTAATTTCTTTCAAAGCTATATCACCCACCCCCTGTTTTGCTTTTATCCCGTGTGGATCATCATCTCACTCTTTCTGTTTCCTAATGCGAGGAATTCGAAGATTGATTGCTTTGCTGGACGCATCACAGTGATGCTCACAAGAAATGACTTACTTTTTTCTATATTATTTTGCATATGTTCCTTCTTGTTTTACATTGCATCTATGTATGCTACTTTTTTGGCGAGTGTGTTAAGGTTTTCTATAGACGCTAAATTATATATATATATATTCACTCAATTATACCTTAATCAAAACTGTGTGAGTGCCTGTTCATCGTCAATGACACTCACTAACTTCGCTGGTCTGCCGGAAAAATTTCCTGGTGATTTTGTTGAATACTTCTTCAACAAATGGTTTGACGTTTTAATCTATTGCGAGATACTATACGCGATGTTGATATACTACGGCCCAAAGTGGATGGAGAATCGGAAGCCGATGCAACTGAGACCTGTTTTAGCTGGGTGGAACCTATTTCTAACGACCTTCTCTACCCTAGGCGCCATCTCGACTACGAGGACAATGGCGTTCCTGTTCCGAGACCGTGGCTTTTATAAAACGATGTGTGTTTTTGACCGCCATATTGTCTACGAGGGGGAGATCGCGTTCTGGTTTTTTGCGTTCCTTATCAGTAAGTTTCCAGAAGCAATCGATACTGTATTACTGATTCTGCAGAAAAAGCCGGTTATTTTTTTGCATTGGTTCCACCATCTGACAGTGATGATCTTCTGCTGGAACGCGGCAGAGGCATTCGCTCCGTCTGGTTTATTGTTCTCGACGATGAATTACATCGTGCACTCGGGGATGTATCTGTACTACTTTTTATGTTCAATAGGCCTTCGTAAGTTGGTCCATCCGGTTGCGCCCCTCATCACGGGTGCGCAGCTTCTGCAGATGTTCATAGGCATTGCTATTGTACTATATAACTTTTACAATACTTATATTAGTACTTCGGGGTGCAAGACTCATCGGGGATCGATTCGGCTGGGGTTCGCGATCTACGGCACATATTGCCTTCTTTTCATGAATCTATTTATGAAACTGTACATTTGGAATGGCGGAAACAATTCCAAAAAGGGTGCCGACAAAATGGACATGCCATTGAAACAAGAAAAATCATTGAAATCCCTAAATGGTAAAAAAGTGCTATAGCTAAATCATCAATAATGTGCAGCATATAGAATTTGATAACGATTAAATGAATTTACGAATGCATGACTCTGCACTCGTATATTCACAATAATTGATTAGGTTTATTTCTTCGTGATAAATATCGCTATTGTGATGCGTCGTGAACTTTGAATGTTCTTGACTTTGGGCTTTGGGAGACGGAAAGGTATTTGGGGAGGGGGGGAAGAAGGGGGAGAGCGATTCATGTAATTTTTCTGTTTATCAGCGATTTACAATTGAGCAAAACTTGTAAACATTCCTCACCTTGTCTTTTCTCTGTGCAGATGTTTTTTGCTTGATATTTTTTCGCTTAATTCTAGATATAACAAGCGGAAACTTAATGTCTCCTCTAGTTCTTCGGACTTTTGTCAGACCCCAGCCGTGGTGGTCATATACTACACTTCAATGCATGTACATTTATATACATATATATATATATATATATATCATATAAGACTCTATCTACAATGAATCAATGGCTTTGTTTCAAGATCTGAGTTTTTTGTTTTACTGAAGTCAGCACATATAATCACACTTCATGCAATTCATTCGTATCTTTTCATCGTAAAAAGTTGCGTCTCATTCCGACCATTCGTAGCAACTGCATTACTGGAACTTTTCTACTAATTATTCGATCATCAATGCATAATATTCGTAATGAATTGTCAGTGAAATACATAAAACTTTATACGTATACTAAAATTGTGTTTTTAATAGCCCGATTCGCTCCTCAAATTATCAAACATTGATCGATTAGGAGTTTATCATTCGTAGAATGTGATTGCTGACGTTTCACTCGTTTTCTGACTTCTAACCTCTAATTTGTCGCTATGAGCGTCAGGAGTTAATGCATAAATGTTGCTTTAAGATTCTGCCTTCTATCTCTCCCTATACACATATACCTATATGTATGTTTACGTGCATATTCATATGTGTAAAGTCCTCCTTTTTTAGAATTACTGTGTATACGTGCCGAAACTATTTAAGGCCTCTTTCAAGGGCGAATAATTTTATAGAGTTGATAGCACGTCAACTGTGATTCTTCCTTGTCTATCGTAGTAAAAAACAAAACCACATTAACAGAGTATTCACACCTTTCAAGCGGAGGGAGGGGTAAAAACATATATTAACAAAATAGAAGAATTGAAAATTCGGCCATGGACAACATCCTCTCGCGATTTTTTCACATCTACAACAGCTGGCTCGATGGCTTCAAAGGGGAAATCTACAAGGAATGGATGTCGGAGCACCTCGAGGTTCCCGTGTTTGTTACCATCCTCTATCTTGTGATCGTCCTCTATGTCCCTGAGCACGTGATGAAACACCGTAGGCCGTTTAACCTGATTCACCTCAACCGCGCCTGGAATCTCCTGCTGACGGTGTACTCCGTAATGGGGGTTTACTACACGGGGATTCGTTTATTCGAAATGTTTTACAGCGCCGCCGCCTCGCACTCACCCATGCGCGCGGATACGGTATTGGGAACAGCAAAGCAAATCTCCGAGGCTTGGTACCCCGTCGTGTGTGTGTGGAACGAGGATAAATTCTTCAACGGCCCGGTTGGCTTTTTCGTCCTGTCGTTTATCCTCAGCAAGCTGTTTGAGACGATTGACACTGTCTTTTTAGTTGCGCAAAAGAAGTCCTTCATCTTCTTGCACTGGTATCACCACGTCACCGTGATGCTCTACGGCTGGCATGCCTACACTAACAAGATCAGCAGCGGGCTCGTCTTCGCGGTGATGAACTACGCCGTGCACAGCGTGATGTACTTTTACTACTTTCTCTGCGCATGCGGACTCCGCCGCTATATTCGCCCCATCGCGCCGCTAATCACCTTTCTTCAGATCCTCCAGATGGTGCTAGGCGTCATCATCGAGCTCGCTACGTACTACCTTTCCACCTACTCTGCGAGAGGGTGTGATGTGAGTCGGCAGAATAGCCGTCTAGGACTGGTGATGTATCTTTCCTACCTCGCCCTCTTTGTGAAGCTGTTTTACGAAAACTACCTCTGCAGGGCGAAGGATCCCGTGAAGGACCCAACGACAAATGGGAGCCCACGAGTCCCACGGAAGAACGGGCACTTGTCGATCCCCTCAAATGGAAAGATAAAGGGAGGAGTGGCAAACAAGAAAAATGCGTGAGAAAAATAATAATATGAAAGAAAAAGAAGGCGGAGGAATCATGTCGCTAGCGAACGGGAAAAAAAGAAGGACCCGAAGGGGATGGATGTTCTTGATTGATTAAATTGTTGGCTTATTTATTTTTCCTCCAGAAAAGGAGCGACGATATTGGAATACATTAGATAAATAATCTATTCCAATTTCAATAAAATTATAACTTAGTCACTATATTTTGGATTAGATTATCTATAATATAAACGATGAAGAGTGTAGCATCAATTGTTGGCCTTGACTTCCTCTCTTTGGGCTCAACCTAGGCCTTAAGCTTCCCACGCTCTATCTTCCTCTCCGCACATGATTGATTTAAAGAGCTTGCATTTCTTTGGTGCTCTTTCTTCATTCATAACCGCGTATCTCGCTACTAAAAAAAATGTTGAGAACCATTGAACCAAGTCAAGCCTTTAGTGGATTCTATCGTGGTAGAAAAGTGTGTCCGTTAGAGAATTCGGTGGGCAAGAGTTGCTGCTGTCTCCCTAGGGCATACGGATAAAATTTATTTATATTTTTAAGGTGAAAGAGGGAGCTTTATTGATAAAATTACTAATGTTATGCCTCATACGCTGCGATTTCTAAAGCAGTGGTTTTCTCCCATCTGTTTCTTTTGCCTTCAAGTGTGAAGTGTTGCACGGGATGAATCGGAACACAATAGCCAAAGAGCTGAGACGGAATCTGTATTGAATCGTGGAAATCATGAATACATAAGAATGAAAATCACGAATAATAATGGCGATATTTATGGGAGAAAAAAAAGAAATGTAATTGTGATAATTATTGTGAATCATTTTCTTAAAACTTCGGGAGAGAAAGTGTTAATGAGACACACAATACGAAACAGTTGTACTCGTGAAATTCTCTTGTCTGTTATTAGTTAAACCACACCCTGCCACGATTACTGGGGAAGGCTTATGTGTTTTTTTTATAATTATGTTATTCCATGTGATAACCATCGTACCTTTACATTTTCTATACTCATATGCGTGCCTCTTCCAGAAGGAGCTCCGAAGCAAGGGCTCTTCTCATAGAAAAAAGAAGCTGTTGAAATTTTTTAAGGATGGGTTTATATTGTACACGAAATGCATGACATCGCGTTTACACACCTTAGTCAATATGTTTTTTTGTTTTACTACGTGTCTGCTTGGTTTATATTCTAAACACTATTCTTAATACCGATTGTGGTATATACGATCACTTTACGTGTAAGAGTTTGAAAAGGCCCCTTGGACGACCGAGAAAGAGTGGATAGCTTTAAAAATTATTGAAGGAATAGTGGTGCAAAACTCACTTTAAGTAATCTTTCGGGGGGCCATGTTGGTGTTTTAATCCCTTTAAGGGGTGACATTAAAGTTGTTTTAGGATACATTTCTCTCCGCTTTGTTGCAATTTGAATAAAAAGATGACAACGGTAATAATAATAACAGTGCGTAAAGTTAAGATAACATAACTTTTTAAGTCTTCGCTATATAATCTTCATTGATGTAGGAAGCGTTAAAGGATCTTGCTTGAATGTAAAGAAAATTCGTGTTTCTGATTATAAGCAGGTAGCATAGGGCCTATAATGGAGGTAGGGGGGAAGGGACCCTCTGCCTCTTTCCTAAATGGAGAATATCATGTGATACTACAAATTTCCCCAATTGCTGATCCCTCTTGCGGTTTCCCTGTTGTTTGTCTCTTTTGGCTGTTTACATACCTGTGGGAAGAAGCCAAGCTAACCACAGAGATAATTCCATATAAAATAAGCATTAAGAAAGGAAAAAGAACTTGATTAAAACCCCTAAGTCATCATGTTTCCGTGGGAAGAAGTGGTTCAAGGCCGTGAGTTGCAACGCTTCATGAATAATCAAGCGGATCTCGTCGCCTATCTCGTCTTTGCCTACCTCGGGATGGTGCGCTACGGTCCGGGGCTCGCGCGCCGCCTGCTGGGAGAGCTCCCGCCGCCCACCGTCAGCTCCTCCGGAAAGAAAATCCCCGCGAAACCCCCGCGATGGCTTCAGATGTGCATGACGCTGTGGAACCTGTTGTTGGCGTCGTTTTCGTTTTTCGGGGCGGTGGTGATGGTGCCCGGGCTCGTGCAGGGGGTCTTTCGGTATGGTCTCCACAACACCGTCTGCGCGGACCACGACGAGCTCACCTACAGGTCGCCCGTGGGAGCCTGGACGGGGATCTTTGTGCTCAGCAAGATCCCGGAGCTCGTGGATACGCTCTGGTTGATCCTCGAAAAGCGAAAAACGCCGTCCTTCCTACACTGGTTCCACCACGCTTCGGTGCTGATCTTCTCCTGGTTCAGCTACTCCATGGGGAATTCGACGATGAGCATGTTCGCCTGCATGAACATCTTTGTGCATACGATCATGTATAGCTACTTTTTCATCTGCTCCATGGGCTGGAAGAAGTTGGTCCGACGCTTCTCAAAGTTCATTACGATGCTTCAGATACTCCAGATGGTCGTCGGTTCCGCATTGACGTTCTATTCCTACTATATTAATATGTCTGCGTACAGGAAAGGTATCGATGACATTGATAAACTGCCCTGTGCGGTCAACAAATCCACGGCACGCTTTGGGTGCATCATGTACCTCAGCTATCTTTACCTGTTCTGCAAGATGTATGTGCAGTCCTACATGACACCGAAGAAGGAACTATAAACGATGTTGAACAACGTAGGACGTGATGAGGCAGGAAAGCCGTGCATAGTCTTTGACAGTCGTTTTGTAAATAGAGAATCGCGAAAGAGGGGAAGTCATTATCAGGCCAAAATCATAGAATAGTGTTGTCTATTAAGCAAACCTTTGAGAAGGTCGGGGTGGTAAAGGGAAAACATTTGTAGGCCTCATGAACGTTCTGACGCCAGAAAAAAAAAGGTAAAACATCATCGGAAATGCATTCTTTTATAATTAGTACAAATAATATTGTTTTTATCGAGTATGAGTCTGAGTTTGTAGTTGGAGTAACGCATGGTGTGGATTCCGTTCTTCTGGGCTCTTTCTTCGAAATAAATACCTATTGCATCTGAAACTTCCACGAATGTATAGAAAAGATGATGAAGCTAATATGCATATGATTATTTATGTATGAAAACGTGGATATATATTCAGTAATGCAAGGGTTACAACGATATATATTATCATTGTAACTTAAAATAATAAACTAAGGAGTGATGTATTTTGATTCTAAAATTTAAGCAGTGATGTGTAACATTCGATAATCCATTCCTAAAGGCAAGCACACAGTTAATAGAAAAAGAGAGGTAATTACATGCTACCCTAAGCTGCACGGAATCCTTTGCTTGTCCTCTCTCAGGTATAATCGTCTCTGTGATTTCCAAAAAACGAAAAGAGAGAAAAGTGAAAAGTAAGCACTGATTAATGTTTTGCGAATCAATTTGCATCTTATTTTTTTTTGAGTGTGCGGTAGATTTAAAACAAATACATTTATAATGTATAGGTAAATATAATTGTAAAAGAAGCTTTGCGAAGAGTTGGAAACAAACGTTATACTTCAGATGTTTTCTATCAAGGCATTCTGAACGTTTCTGCATTACCCGCTTCGCAGATGTGTATGGTAGGCTTCCCTTGATTCCAAACTACCTGCTAAGTGGAATATGTGCGTGTGTTGGGGTATACTCAAATATTTCCTCTCTTCTATTGGACGCGTTTACAGTGCAACATTACCAACTTTATTGCATCCAAAGTGTTTAAGTATACATACCAACATATATCCTATTCCTCAAAGTTCCAAAAAAAAAGAATTTTTGTATTCAAAAAAAAAATAAAGCACACCAATATATATATATATATATATAGATAGATAGATATATATATAGATATATATATTTCTAAACAATAACAAGGCGAAAATGGGTATAGTAGAGTATATGGATCATTATGGCGAGACCACCTACGACGGCTACGCGGTGCGGGACTGGTTGATTCGCAACGTGGACGTGGCGATGTTCGCCGCAGGGCTGTACCTCACACTCACCTTCAAAGGAGCCGCACTGCTTGGACGGTCGGAAAAGGGTGGCACGGCCTCCAAACCGGCCTGGCTGCGCGCGCTCTGGACGATGTGGAACCTTTCCCTGTCGGTTTTCTCACTCTACGGCACGACGCGCGTGACGCCGGTGCTCCTGCGCCACATCCACGACCACGGCCTCCGCCACACCCTCTGCACCCTCGACGAGAACGACTTCTACCGCGGCACCACCGGCATGGCGATCGGCCTCTTCGCCCTCTCCAAGGGGCCGGAATTCATCGACAGCGCGCTCCTCCTCCTCTCTGGAAAGCGCTCACTCTCCTTCCAGCAGTGGTTCCACCACGTCACGACTTTTTTGTTCACCTGGCACGCCTACGCGGTCGGCAGCAGTGCGCTGCAGTTTGCCGCGGCCCTCAATTACACGGTGCACACCATCATGTACTTCTACTTCGCCCTCGCGGAGGCCGGGTACAAGAGTCTCGTGAAGCCCTTCGCCATGTACATCACCCTTCTGCAGATCCTCCAGATGGTGTTGGGAACAATTTTGACACTCCTCTTGTTAACTTACAAATTGCATGATTATTTCAACAACCGCGCTGATAAAGAGCCCGAGTCATGTTCGGGTACAACGTGGAGCGATTTGCGACTACATCTCTTCATAGTTGTTGTAAATCTGATCATGTTCATGAATCTGTTTATTAAGTCATATTTTCGAAATCAAAAAAATAAGCCATTGTTATCGGAAAAGAACAAGTAAAAAAAAATGGTACTCAAAAATCTTATTTAAAAGGTGACTTGAACGAAACCGAAAGTGTATGAGTTTAAACTTTTAATGCGCACCTTTACTTACGCTGGTTTATATTGCTCCCTCAATAAATTAAGCACCAAGCTATAAGAGAAATCAAAATGGACGAAATGAATTATATTTTGCGTATCTTTACCCGTTTTATAAGTCCTTACCTATGTTTGCGAATCAAATCGAAGAGTTAGGATATTTTTGAGCGCTTCTCATATTATTAGCTGTGATTTGCTAAAGGGAAATATAGATAGAATGTTGTGTAGCTTCGCTACCTTGTTCCTTTTGCGAATCAAGTAAAATTAGTCAAGAAAAAATTGGAAAAAATATACCTTTATTTAATTAAAGATTCCTCACGAAGTGAACTTTAACTTAAATGAAAAGCTAAATATAAATAGTACATAGGAAAATTTTCACCAAGCTTCTTTATGAGCTCAAAAAAAGCAACTTTATATATTTATATAAAAAAAAAGCACCCTAAATTTCTTGATGTAATTTCATCTTATTAATATTTAATATATTGGTCACTCAACATAAAAAAAAAATTATCTAGCACATTTTTGTACATACCTTATATGGCCATCGATAACAAGACCATAAAGGAAAAAAATATGCTTAAGAAAACCAAAAAATTCATCAAGAAAAGACTGTTCGCTTAATACTGAGAATCATAACGACAATTATGGATTAAAATTGTCAAAAATACTATTAAGATCAATTTCAAGTCCAGTCCAAATTAATCGTGTGAGATAGTATCGCAACACTCAGAATGCCCCAAATTACTCAACGCTATCCTTGTCCTATCCATGTAGGAATACTGAGCCGTGTTTCCTGTGCTAGGTTTGGAGAGAGAGAGAGAGGTGCCCTCCGCCCCTGTCCATCTAGTCGCTTTCCGCACAGGGTGGGTTTCCATCGGAGGACCTGGTCCGCATTCCCACTCTTCAAGTGCAAGTGTCCGAGAGGGGAGGAGGGAGATCAGCAAATAAACACTCCGATTGCGAGCTCAAATGAATTAGCAAATTTGGGGCACCTTGTCATGAATAGGGTCTGAATGTGTTGCGTTGGTACTGGAACTTAGCGGAAATCTCTTGGAAGTGATGAAACCGATTCTCCATTTTTCTTTTGCTTTCACTGGTTGTATTATTTAAGTGGGTTGTATAGCTTAGTTGTCAGGTTATATATATATACGTATATACATGTGTGTGTGTAATGCTAAGAGGGATGGCAAATATTAAAGCATGTAATGATGATTTATCGCTTACTTTTTAATGATACTAGCCTCTACATTCAATCTACCAGGAAATAGTATAGCGAAAAGGTAAAGATGAATCAGCATAGTCATCAATAGGGATCCTTTTCTTGATCATCCTTTCATTTTTGTGAGACAGGGGAGTTTCGTAGAATTCGTTTGCTGATTGTTCTTCACGGTGTCATGGTATTCCTCTCTAATTTTAAATGTTGCCCCTAACACCTCAACTGTAATATTTCCTCCTCCTTCTCGTAGCACTATAAACGCACATTAAGGACTTATTTTAGGTTGGATTAACCCTTCTACTCCGCTCGCGTATTCCAATAAGAGAAATTTTAAGACTAAAGCATCCAGATATCACTCCGCCCGTTCCTACGACACACGAAACTGTTCAATATCTACGATTCATCCATTCGCTGACAACACTCGACGAAAGACATGGAGTACATTGACCAGTACGTGGATAAGCACTTCAATGGCCATGTCATCCAGGACTGGTTGACCCAGCACGCGGACATCTGCATTTACATCGCTGGTCTTTACCTCGCCTTCGTCTTCAAAGGCCCCGACTTGGTCGCGAAGGTGGTGCCGCAGACCAAAGCCTCCATTGCGATTATAAAGAAGTTCTGGGCGGTGTGGAATCTGCTGTTGTCGGTGTTCTCGCTGTACGGCTCGCTGCACATCACCCCCCTGCTGATTAGGAACTTCAAGGAACGTGGCATGCGCGACACCCTCTGCACGCTGAAGGAGGATGAATTCTTCTCGTCCAGGTATGGCTTTGCAATGGCAATGTTCGCCATCTCGAAGTTCCCCGAGTTCATGGACACCTTCTTCCTGATCCTGACGGGAAAGCGCCGGTTGCCGTTCCTGTCATGGTTCCATCACGTCACCATCTTTATCTATTGCTGGTACGCGTACCAGCAGGGCTCCAGCATCCTTATCATCTTTGCCTCCATGAACTACGTCGTGCACACCATCATGTACTTCTACTTCGCCCTCGCGGAGGCTGGGTACAAGAGTCTCGTGAAGCCCTTCGCCATGTACATCACCCTTCTGCAGATCCTCCAGATGATCGGCGGCCTGTACATGACGAGCGCCTTTATCATTTATAAGTCCGAGAACAATGGCACCGGCTGTGAAGGCGCGACGATGGCGCTTGCGCGTGGCCAAATGGTAATTTACGCCTTCTGCTTTTATTTATTCTCCAAAATGTTTGTCGAGAACTACGTCCTCCCACCCAAGCAGGTGCCCGTGCAGGGGGGTAGCAAGAGGGACTAAACTCCGAAGGATATTAATGACCAAACACCTCCTGTTGACCGCATCGTGGCACGTAAAGATAAAAAGTCGGCATGTTCGACTCAGTGTTTTCCGATGTTTTAACCCATTTGTTTTTTTTACTTTTAACCTTTATTTACACTCAAGTGTTATAATCATTTCTTGCTTCTGTTTACATGTGCAAAGTTTTTTTCTTTAAGGAAGGATTGTGTTTAATCTTGTGAAGTGTAAAGAACTGTTAGAGGGCTCTGAAAAAGCTGCAGGACTCTATAATTCTCTTTTTTTCCAAGGAGAGACAATATTGTTTACTGCGAAAATTGTTAAAATTTGAATCTGTTCCTTGTATTCTACATGTACAATATATATCATTTATTTGATCTTTCTTTGTTAATACTTTTTGTCTTAAAAATTTTAGCGGATCTGTTTTATTTGAGAAACTAAAAAAAAGCTTAAAATCACAAAGAAAGAAAGTATATTTGCATATACGAGTTTTTTATAACTTTGACATAATATAGTAAGTGAGAGAAAACATGTAGAAAGCATGCCCAAATCGATATCTGGAAAAATATTGCTGATCTATATACATTATATATGAAAGTATACCCTTTTTTCTTTCTACTGAGTCTTGTTGCTATGTCTTAATGTCATTCATAAATGTCTAAGAATCTGCCGCTTCATAAGAACTGTAAAAAGGAAAAATTAAATAGGAAAAGATTTTTTCCCATGATAAGCATGAACTACATTCAGTGGAAAAAAGGTAGGTGTAAAAATTTATTTTCCACGATGTCACATCCGTTCTACATTACTCTCTACGCCTGAATTCTTATCTATATGACTACTGTTCTATATGTGCTCATACATAATAAAGAATTTCCAAGCATAATTAATGAGGTGATGTTGCGTAAAGTTTTTGTGGAATGCTTAGTGGTTGTCTTATATAGTGATATTGATTATTACTGTTATCTTATATATTTATCGATTTTTTATTTGAGTACTTCTTGTAATGAAGAAAAAGTAGTATTTATTCAAAGAATTTTTCAAACATAAGAATGCTATATAAAATTCGGCCTCATATGTGTAACCAAATATTCTATCATTATTATCAATTTAGTTATTTTCCGCGCCTGCCCATTAGATGATAATAAATTCAATCTTAATTTAATGATGATAACCTTTGAAAACTTCTGATTCTCATTTTATCATTTATAATGTTTAATTTATTCATTTCTCGTTGCTGTCATCTGTGTTCTTTTTGTTACCAGGATTTCCAACACAATTATATGCACATCTACCAGTAATACTATTGAAGGAAATATTGTTGACATTATTACTTTACCGGACTAAAAAAGGATAACTAGAACGAAGATAAAAATCAGTAGATCCGTTTTTCGTGTGTTTGTGAAGATTTACGTGGACTTCATACTTTTACGCGAATTACGTTTACACGAATAAATTCACTACACACTAATTTCTAGGGAAAGGAATATAAATTGAATAAACTCACACAGTTTATCCTTCAATCACCTATATCTTATACTCCATGCAGTTCATTGATGAATATGGCAAAAACCATTTCAATGGATACAAATTTAAAGAATGGCTTACAAAGAACAATGATATTTGTATTTACATCGCAGCAGTATATCTCGCCTTCGTCTTCATAGGTCCTTCTCTGATCGAGAAGCTCATGACACTCACGCCCGGTCGAGTTAAAATTATTAAAAAGCTCTGGATGTTGTGGAATCTACTCCTCAGTGTCTTTTCATTGTACGGCGCGCTGCGCGTAACACCGGCGTTGATCAGCGACCTAAGGCATTACGGACTACATGGCACCCTGTGCACGTTTCACCCAGAGCACTTCTATACTACGGAAGTAGGTTTTGCAATGGGAATATTTGCCATCTCGAAGGTTCCCGAGTTCATGGACACCTTCTTCCTGATCCTGACGGGAAAGCGCCGGTTGCCGTTCCTGTCATGGTTCCATCACGTCACTACCTATTTATTTGTTTGGTTTGCCTATCAAGAAGGGTCTAGTATCTTTGTCGTGGCCGCCTCCATGAACTACGTCGTGCACACCATCATGTACTTCTACTTCGCCCTCGCGGAGGCCGGGTACAAGAGTCTCGTGAAGCCCTTCGCCATGTACATCACCCTTCTGCAGATCCTCCAGATGGTGTTGGGTTTGTGCACTTCTCTATATGCGTTATATCAGAAGTACCTCGGTGATTTTAAGCCAGAGGCGTGCCCGGGTGTGTCTTTGGCCAACAACCGTGTTCAGATCATAATCTATATTTGTAATTTCTACCTCTTCACAGAGATGTTCGTAAAAACTTATATTTTTGTACCTAAGCGTCCTACGTGTGCATCTATAGTCATGGGTCGGGAAAAGGGGCTAAAAGCAGAATAAATCCAATACAAATATGTACTTAATATTTTCACATGCATTAGGAATTATGAGGATTTAAGAAACTAATAGTAATGGCGTGGCAGATATATAGTATCCTACGCAAATAAATGATCGTCCCAATCTTGAACTCAGGTAGGGGGAAGGGTTAAAAAAAAAAACGACAATAAGATCAGAATCAATTTGTGGAAAAAGTTCCTCCTGTAGTTTCTTCATAGCACAACTTACTGGAAGATATATTTTTTAGTTTTTGGTCTCCCCTAGATAGGTTACTTGAGTATTATATTTTTTGATTATTGTTCCCCTTGTGTTTTTGTCGGGTAAGGATTGATTCATCATTTTCAAGCAGACAATGTAAGAAATCAAATGGAAGTAAATTTTAAAATATTTGCACAACATCTTGCTTATCCTATATATTGGGGTGCCATTAGTCGTCTGTGTTATGATCGAAGCGCCTTAAATGCGGCATAGAGTCCAACCTCACACACTCTAACATACGCTGTAGATGGTCGCTCAGGACACTGCTTAACTCCCCTTTTCCACTCCATCAAAGTGGGTTCTCATGCAGCCTGGGCATGAGGGACATTTGGGAAGCTTTGCTCCTCACCATTGAACGCATATCAAAATTAAATACACATGACCAGAAGTGAGTTTCGTCCACGTTGGTGCTTTCCCCCCACTCACACACACAACTCACTAAAGTATTATTCCAAGACAAATTGGAATCCTGAGCAAAGAATACGTTGAGAATTTCGAACAAAGTCCTTAAATTCACAAAGTAATGTCACTTCTTTCACCCAGGTTCGACAGACAATGCAAGTTTGCTTCTAAAAGCCGGTTTCATTGCGTCACAAAATGAAAAAAATGTCGCTAGTAATGGAACTGTTGATGAAAATAACTTCACTAATCGTGAGTTTCTATCAGAGAATCATAGCATGCGCTTCGCTCGATCTAAAGTGTAGACTGAAAGAAGGGATTCATGTCAATGTCGTCAAGGTTACGCGGAATTTAGGTAAAGAGCAGATTTTTTTGAGACAGACAGGGAATGTAAGACAACAGTACAACCACAAGATGCACATAATTCTAGCATGAACACATTGATATCAATTGACATATCAAACCCAGTAAAAGATTGCCTCAGGGCAGGACCAGTAGGGATTTTCTTCACGTCAATTCCGTGTAGGCATTTTCTTTTATTGCAAAAGTGGGTCGCAAATCTGGACCGCTAGTTTTATTCTTCTAATGGATAAATATTTCTCATCTCCTCAAAAACACGAAATGTGAAGGAAAAAAGTGTGATATTATGTTCTACATCTGGAGGATGACCATGCATTGGGAAATGAGTCTAACCGTGTAAACTTCGTTCTGCTCTAAATATACAGGCTGTTTATCATGCTCAATGTGATGGTTGCTATGCAAGGAACCTAACGACAACGACTAGAATGAAAAATATGTTAGTAGTATATATAGTCTATTAAAAGTGAAATGATCCCAAGTATGGATAATTTACCAGAAAGTGATGCAAAGACTGCAGTATTCCGAGACTGCTTGTTGACCCTCAAAGCTTAATTCAATTCCTTTGTCAATAGCATTGCTGCTGCCCCTCACTGTTCGGACTTCATACTCATTTCCACATATATATATAGCGTAACTCGATTTATATTCTACGCTAGAAAACTACTCTATGTTACGCAGCGCGTCATCATATTTCCGCTGGGAAAAATTGGTCACCCGCTGCGCATGGAAAGGCCCCTTTGCGATCCCCTCAGCCTTAAATTACGCTCCATGCTTCACTACGGAAGCCATCACATCCCAAACGGTATACCCGCCACTAATCCAGACGGGCAAGAAGACAGATGACTTCACTTCTCTGAAAGGCTTAGTGAGGAGCCTCGGCCAGCGGCCTGGTGTTCCTACTCATAGAGTAGCGGCGCCGTGGGGTGGGGCTAAGCCATGGATCCACGGCTCAATATGGATCTCAGGGCCTTCAACCACGTGTGGAAGTGCGCTGAGGTGCGGGATAAGACCCTATTCCTCCGCATCGTTGGCAGCACGAAGTTCTTCAGAGACAGATCCGCGGCCGTACAGCAGTGATGATATGGTGCGCGATTCGACTCAAGAATCTATAGAGACCCCTTCAACATCTGCACTGGACCTGCAGCAGGAAACGGTAACTGTTCAGCTGTACAACTTGCCCAAGAACTGGCTCCATGAAGAGATCATTGAGTTCATTCATCAGGTGGCTGAACACGCGGGCATTGAAGTGCCTAATCCAGGAGAAAAGGAATCGGACGAGCTCGACAACCAGCATCCGGCGCTCGAGGATGCGTCCGTGGAAGTTGAAGGGGAAAATCCTTGTGATCTTGAGGAAAATGATGAGGACTCGGCCATCCCGCATATCACCTCGCCCTTCATTCGCCACCTTCGCATTCCCTTTGGGCGGCGCACGGGCCTAGTGTATGGCAAGCCAACCCTCGAGCTCACCTCTGCTGCACTCGCTCACTACCTTGTGGAGGACCTCCATCTCGACCCTGACGATTATCGCAGCCAAATTCACTTTGCGTTCGTCGATTCAGACTTCACAAAAGGTAGGAGGGATCGAGACAGCAGCACGTCGCGACGCCGCCCTACAACATATCACGAAATTGAAGAAAGTGTTGAGCACGAGCAAACTGAGGCGCTTAGGACGCTGGAACTGGACCGCTACCTCATGGCTCCCGATATTCTACTCGATATCACCAAGGCCCATCAGCGGCGGCGGTTGACTAGGAATGAAAAAGTTCTTTTGGATTCCTTTCTAGACGACAACGACGACGAAAACAATACCGAGGAAATAAATGAGGATCGTGTGGGGCGCAGCGATGGTGCTGATGAAGTGAACGCAATCGGACACAAGAAGCAGAAAGTGCAAAATTCTCATAAGGGCTCCATAGCGCGCAAGAAAAGAACGGTGAGGGAGCTCACGCAGCCGGGTCGGGGATCGATGCAGAACATGCCCATCCCCAAACCTTACGTACAGGGACGCAACCTCTAAAAAGATAAAAAGTCCCAGAAGGCAAAGGCAGAGGAGGATGTTGGCTCCATATGCAGCCTCTCTCGTTCAGAAAAGCTTTGATTGAAGTCAATAACCAACTAGCGAAAGAGAAGAAGGCTGGATATTTTCGGGTTGGAGGCAGTTGTCACTCGTGGAGCTGAGCGTATGTTCCAGTGGTATATTACAATCAATGGTTTTAAAAAAAGAATGTCAAGCATCTCCTTTGACAGGGTTGTTGTGGATCTCGACTGCTGCTGTAATAATCCCCTACTACTCGTTTTGCACTGAATATCGAAACCAAAAGTAGTCAAAGGGTATCTCCCTCCCTTCCCCTCTGTGACCTTTGTTCCATTCTCTTTGTGTGTTTCCAACGAAGTCGATCAGATGTTACCACCGGCGAAGAAAAAGTGGGGTGCCAAAACGGCGTGGGCGAGGGCGTTCTTTTGTTTGGAGGCAGCCGATGGCGACGCGGGCACTCCCGTCCCCCCTATCCCGCCAGAGCCCCATAGCTCACAAACGCCAAGGGAGGATCGACCTCCGGAAACGAACCCGCCACGGGGGCCCCCGGCAGATGACGAGGCCGCGATCCGCCCATACGGCCTAGAAAAGACGACGGACCACAGCTTAGCTCGCCTGGAGCGAACCCAACGAAAGCGCGAGCGCCTGGCGGCGCTCAATCCGCGTTCGGTATGGCGCTGCAGGCGGTGCGCGATGGGGCTGCGGCTGCCCGTGGATCCCGTTAGCGGGAGGCCCTCCACCCTCGCGTTGGTTCGCCACCTGGAAGGTGAGGGCGACCTTTCGCTGCGGTGCTCCGCCGGCCCCCTCCCGTACTCTCCGGAGGCGGACGATCCGCACGAAAGGAGCCCCACCGCGGAATCCGAATTCACCGCCGCGAAGCGGGCGCTTGAGAGGATTCTGCAAGAGGCCTCCACGGCAGGGGGAAAAGGGCCGCGCGCGCGCGGCGGGGCCGCCGTCCCGCGTGTGTTTGTCGTCGTCGAGAATCCCAAAACACCGGCGAACGTGGGGGGGATCCTTCGCGCCATGGGATGCCTTCTGGATCCGATGAACCCCGAGGAGGGGGTTCAGAGCCGGCGCTCCCAACATAGCGCCGCCGCGGGTTTCATCTTCAGTGGTGAGCGGCTCGCGCGGGCGGTGGTGGCGCAGCGGCAGCGCAATAGCCAACCCTCAACGAAGCCGTCCTGCGAGAGGATGGTTCCTCTGATAACCGGCACGGATACGCAAGGGGCGGCCGCGTTTATCCCTCAGCTGTGTCTCCCCTCCCTGCAGGTGTTATTTGATGTCCTAAAGGAACGACGAGTACGAACCGCGGGAGGTGACGAGGTGGCGGTGGTAGCGGTGGAGCTCGCGAGGGGAGCCACACCACTACAAAATTTTGTGCATCCGTTCTCACTCGCTTCGAGTACTCATTCCGGGTCTCCACATACCTCTCGGCAAGATGAAGAAGGGACTCTGGTTCCCACTGAGGTCAAATTTGCCCGACAACTCAACCACCCAACGAAACCGAATCCCGACTGGCTGCAGGCATCCACAACGGTTGATGCCGATGAGTCTGCAGTTTCACCATCACGACAAACTCCAGAAGCCCATCAACTTGACGAATCCATCACGGCATCGCTTGTATTTTACCTCTTTGGTGCCGAAGATAGCTCCATTTCGAAGTGCTTTCTCGACCAATGCAAAGAGGTGGTGTTTATACCAACTTATGGTAGTGTCAACCTCTCAGCCTCTGTTAATGTGGTACTGTACGATCGCGTTGCGAAGGATCTCGTGGCAGAATTTAATGAATCGTTGATAAGTGCTGAGGCAATGAGCTATGAGGAGCGGTGGGGTAAGATGCTCGCTCATCGAAATCCCAACAACCGACTCAACTTTTCGTAGTATTCTGACTTTTTACTTGGTTTCGTAAAGCGCACATGATCGACGCGCTGGGAAGGTTTAAAAAAAATATATAAATTTCTGGCTAAATGGCACGATGAATCGGACACAAGCCAGCTCAGAATCCCTTTTTATATGCGTCAGTACCTAGTTTTACAATATAAATTTATTTCCTTAACAGTACTGAAAGGAAAAATCAAGGTTAAAGAAGTGTTGCACCCGCAATATTTTTGATAAGTCTTCGAATTTATATAAAGGTATCACTTAAGAGTAATAATAAAGGCATGCTGCAATGCTCTTGTAGGCTTTTGAGAGGCGGCGTTCGGTGGTGGAGAGAAGGATCGCCAGACTTTACGCGGGCCAACTTGAAGCGCGCTGCCCTTGAGCGCAAGCGGCTTGAGGCTAGCCGCTATCTCCCTCCTGTTGAACCTACCACACACCAAGCGTGCACCCTATATCGTCAACTTCTTAAGAAAGGCAATAAGCACTTAGTGATCACAGACAACGAATATTATCGACGCAAGGTTCGCTTTGAATTTGAAGTGACTTCACGGCAGACGAGTGCGCGGGTCCGGGGAATTATGTACGAAAAGGGTCTATGGATGTTGGAAAACCGGTTAGGGGGACTGATCTGATATCTTCCATCTGCTTTGACTATAGTGTGTACATTGGTGGAAATGAAATGTGAGTTAAGAAATAGTTTCCATGATAGCACTCTTTCGTTTACTATTGATAATGTGGATGATGTCAACATCTCCGCATGCAAGGACTTTTACGCTTCATTTTTTCGGTATAGACATGCAAATCTTTAAAAACTTCATATTTCCTATCTTTTCTTGGTATCAACAACACTAGTTTAGCTGAAATCGAGGAAGTGAAACTTTAAAAAACAAAGGAAACCACATATAGGTATATAAGTGAACGATGGTCGGAAAGACCTATCTACGCTATGTGGTCGGTCCACAGGGAGGGGCACTAGCTAGTAATGCCTCCCTGACGATGGACTCTGCAGTGATTAGGCCGGACTACGCTCTGTTTACTCGTGGAGGCAATGGGCGCCGTGGGGGAAAGGAGCAGCAACACTTACCAGCGGCAGCCCTGTCGGTCCTCTTCGTCCCCTCGTTGGAGGCGGTCCGCGTCTTTTCAGTGCGCAGCGGAGCCTTAATGCACACGCTAATCCCTGCTGAAGCCAAACTCCCGCTTGAGGTGACCTGTCTTCAGGTGGTGTCGCTCGATGCTGGGGACGGTGCGCCTGGGCCGCACGGCGGCCTCGCCATTGTGAAGCCGCAGAAAAGCATCGAACAGCATGGCTGGCTCCTGACGGTTGGCTATTCCAACGGCTACGTCGCGGTGTTTTCCTGCGGCCCCATGAACAACTACGGCGCACCGGTATGCCGCTTTTACGCGCTTGGCCACAAGGTGGACACGAGGGTCCTGGCGCTGGCTGTCGACGCCGGACGGATGACTCTGTGCAGCGCCGGCCAGGACACGGACATCACAGTGTGGGACCTCGTGAGCCATGAGGCAGATTTTTCCCTAAGTGGTCACCGCGGCGGCGTCGTGTCGCTCTTCCTGCCGCCGAGGGCAAGCGAACTCCTCGTTAGCGCGAGTGCGGATGGTCTGATGAAGGTGTGGAATGTAGCGCTGCGGCAGTGCGTTCAGACAATTGTCGCCTCCGATGCACAAATCACCACCATGGTGGCAGACTGCGAGGGCCTGCGGCTTTACTGCGGCCTGCGTGAGAGCGTAATCAAAGTGTATAAGTTAAATTACGGCAATGGTGATGAAAATTCCTTAACCGCGGTCAGTAGGGCAACCGCTGCGGCGTCAATCTCTGGAAAGGATACTGAAAGTAGTTTTATCGTTGATAATGGTTCAATCGCGCGCCGATACTACAAGCCGATCACAGCACTGAAATTCTCACCAGACTCGAACTATATGCTAGCATGCACGAGCAAAACAGTGGAGGTGTTCCGCATGCTAAGCGCTGAGGGTGTGCGGAAAAAGGTTACTCGGAAGAAGAAGCGCCAGCGTGAAGCGTTGGGGAGGCGACAGGGACGTCAAATTGATGAATCACACGAAGACATAACGAGAGAGGGTGACCCTTTGAAGGATAGCAATGGACTCAACATGGAACCCCTAAAGCGGCGCACACACAAACGGGTGAGGGAGACCAAGGATAGCGATAAGAGTGAAGGCGACGCACCAGAGAGCGCCTCAGATGAGGAAAATGGAGAAAGGCATTACGCCACCGCTTCAGAGGAAGTCGCGTTACTTCGGACTTTCTTTCTTACCGAACACAAAGTGCGGGCCGCCTGCTTTGTTCCGATGCCACAAGCCTTGCACGACGCCAACGATGATGACGCCAGCGACATGCTTCATATTGCGGTTCTTTTCAACAACAACTCAATTAAAACTTACACAACACGCCTGATGTTGAACGATGCGGAGGGCTCAGCGACGTGGTCCCTTGAGGACCTCAAAGTTCGTTACACACTCGGGCAGCAAGTCCATCAGAGTGAAATCAGAGCTCTCAGTTTCGTGGACAACGACTCCGCGCTCCTATCACTAAGTAAGGAAAAGTTGCTCTTGTGGAGACTTTCAGTGAAGGGGGACCTTCTCGAGCGTGAGCACTTAGATGATCATGACTTTTACGACTCCAAGGAAGCCAACCTGTCGCGCATCACCTTCAAGGGATCCCTCAAGTGCTATAATAGCAGTGTGGACTGGGAGGAGACTGGAGATGCCGCCGCAGAGGCAGTCTCAATGGCAGCAATCTCCTCGAGTCTCTGCTGTGTAGGCCTCAACAATGGCACCGTGTGTTTGGCGGATGCGACGGCTTCGGAAATCACGTTTGTAGAGCCACTATTCCATGTTGGTGGTGTGAGGACTGTTGTGGAGCGCCCAGACAAGTCTGGATTTCTAACACTTGGTTCGGACCGCCGTGTGGTATTGTGGACGCTGGGATTAGTGGCGGCGGGTCTCGAGAACAATGGAGACAATCGTGCCTCAAAGCCCAGCAGCTCCACGAATCTGAAGCGAGTCACATTACTGCTATCTACGGAGATTGAGCTTGCAGAACTTCCATTATTTGCGAAGCTTAGTTCAGATGAGAAGTTCCTGGGCGTGGGCCTGAAAAACCACAACATTCAGCTTTTTTTTGCTGACACTCTGAAGCCGTACTTATTGCTCTTTGGGCACAAACTTCCGCCGACTTCGCTATCCTTCTCGACGGATGGGACTCTAGTTGCCTCTGTTGGGATGGATAAGTCCCTGCGTTTCTGGGGCACCGACTTCGGTGACTGCCATCGCGCCATCCACGCTCATGACGATTACATCACACAGGTTGAGTTCGTGAAGGACACCCACTACGTCTTTACGGTTTCCATGGATGGCTCAGTAAAACAGTGGGACGGTGATAACTGGACGATGATTCAGCTCTTCCGACAGCACCAACGCGGCCTATGGGCCATCGCGATCACACGAAATGGTACCTGTGTTGTGACCGCGGGGGTTGATAAGTGCATTCGGTGTCTCCTGCGCACGCAGGACATCGTCTTCCCCGCGGAGGAAGAGGAGCGGATGGCGCAGGAGGCCATGGATGACGAGGTGGCCCAGCGGGCAACCCTGCAGAAGCTCGCCCAGCAGCAGCACGACGGGTTGGAGGCGACACTTGCGGGTCAGCAGACCGCCGCTACCGCGGAGGCTGCAGAGCGGCTGATGGAGGCCCTCGATCTGGTTAGTGTGGAGCTTCAAAGGCAGCAGAACAAGGAGGACATCACGACCACACGGCATCCTTTGCTGGCTAGCTGCACAGAGTGGGCGTATCTCTGGTCGGTGATTGAGAGTATTCGGCCCAGTGAGCTGCGTCACGTGCTTTCTTGCTTGACAAGCATTCATGTGCATGCACTGCTGGACTACCTGGATGGGATGGTCGAGAACAAGGCGGTGCAGAGTTACGAAATCGTGGCTAAGATGTTGCTGGCCTTAGTGATGCCCGCCCCAGGGGAAGCATCGAGTAGTATAGGGCTGCGCATGGCTGCCATTCATGGCGATATATCCGAGGTCCACGGTGCACGCCGTCTGGAGAAGTTGCGCCGGGTCATCTCATACGGCCTCGACCAGACTGTCAGCCGCATAGATTACAACATCGCCGCCTTACAGATAATACGAAGGCACATGGTGGAGGCTGATAAGTTAAAGTTCTTCGATCTCAGCAAAATACAGGGCTATAAGAAGAAGTACCACAGTCGAATGTTACCACTGGCGAATGGAAACGAGTGAAATTTAAATGTCGTGCAATGTTCTAAGGGGAGGAATAGAAAGTGCCCCCCTCAATATCTTCTATAAATATAAACGGTTAAAAGCAAGGAAATACATATATATATATATATATATATATATATATATATATATGTGTGTATAT
>HF955082.1:197926-209949 GCA_000582765.1 Phytomonas sp. EM1 | reverse complement strand
TAACCCTAACCCGTTCCCGTTCCCGTTCCCGTTCCCGTTCCCGTTTCCTAAACTCATTCCCGTTTCCAGACGCGCACACAGCGCAGCTCAGGCGTGGGAGCGGACCGCGCAATGAAACGATCCAGGAACGGATTAAGGTCTGTAGCAGTGAAGATTGTGTCTGAACTCATTGCAATAATCACGTCTTCGGCTGTAACTCTGCATTCTCGATGGCCACTTTCATAAAGTCAAATTTGGCTACAAGTCATGAAACGGGATCGTAAAGTTAGCCACCACCACGGGCAGTCCGTTTAGGTAAGCTGAGCCAAAAGAATAGCAAAGGACATCATCTATTCTATTACTTGTAGCAAAGATAACCACGCGAGGCCCTGTTGAACGAACAAAGATATCTTGTCTTGTTACGCGGGAAAACACCAATCTCGCAAGGGAGGATTCACTTCAAATCGTTATCGTAGGATAGCCAAAAAAGTGTAAAATTCATTCCGATAACTCCAACGAGAAGGAACCGCTGGAGACGACCCCTAAAAGTATCCCTTCAGGACCGCTTTAGTAGATAGTCTCTTAGTGATACTATTGTTGTAGCTTTCTATGGGCAAAAGCTCCTTCCAAAAGTTAAGCCCTTATCCACTGAATAAGGCTTAAACAATCTGAATTGTCCCTATGTCGAAGCGATTTCAAAAGAGACGAGGAGGATGGAGATACTTGTGTTAGATCATCACAGGAAAGGTTTAAAAAATTTGAAAAATATGCCGTGCATCAGCCACAGATCTTAATTCGCTTGACTACTTCTCGATAGCAAATCCTGTCATTAGATTACTCGCACCCGACATCACTTGCGGCCCTACCTCACTATGGAAAAAGGCGAAATGGCTTTGGAGATGGGCTCAGAACACCCCCATCCCAGTCGTGCGAGGAGATATCACCTTCTAGATCACAATCCACGGATACTATAGAATCTTGAGGATCCGGCGTACTAGTGAAAGCTGCAAAGTTGACGCGTCCATCCAGCTGAACACGTCGTAATCTTCTCTTCTTTAAGACGCTTCTCTAATGGAGTAAAGGGGGGAATGTCTCGGTACGTGTCAGTGGCGTAGGAGAGCGCCCACACCACCAACACACTTGGAGAGTGTGGCGAGTGCGCGCATCAAGCAAACACCCTCTCTAGCCCTATCAGAACTCTGCTACTGACCTCCCCCCTCAGAGGCGATCGCCTCGAAGCCGAATAGATAAAAGGCCCTCTGTCGACTGTTACATGGCACTTTTATCAAAAAACTACGGCCTTCAGGAAATTTCTCAAATCTCGGGATAAATATTGTTAAACGAGACATCCACAAGCAACGGAAGATGATGAGAGGGCAACTTGGTGTTAGGAAGGAGCTGCTGGGGGTTGATCTCCTCATCCTCAGGAATATCTAGTGCCTGATGGAGAGCTAGGGATTGGGGTTCGTAAAATATGAAGTCCTGCGCTCTATACACTACTCCACGACGCTCCATATTAGTCTTGCAAAGGGCAAGCATATCTGCCCTTTCAGAACCGGCGTAGTGGCTGCTATCCGGCGGTTGTTCCCTCACGCTATCGCCCGAGCCATCGCGTGGGAGCGACGTCGTCTTTTGAATCGTCGAATCCACATTGTCAGAGATAAGCTTTCCAATTAAGCTCCCATTAGGTAATTTGCTATGATTCTTCAACCCCACATCCGCCCTCATGTGACGTTTGATCTCTTCCTCAGCTATGCATTGCGCGTCTGTTCGACGCATTTCCTCGACGTTTTTAGCAAAATAATTGCTGTACCCCGATGATGGAAGGGATGGGAAGCTAGGGGCACTGCCTTTTTCCTCATCAAAGGCTTTTCGATGATGCCACGCCGTCCATCTCGGGCCCCCGAGAGCATCATATGTCGAAAAGAATCGCTCACGAATCACCTGAATGCAGGGTTCTTCGTCATTCACGTTGTTCAGGTCGCCGCACAGGACGGTCGTTGTGTGCGCACAATCAGCGGTTTTGCCACTCATACCATCTAATATCATGAGGATCTGTCGGGCTTCGTGTAGCCTTACTGCGCGTGCCTCTTCGGTCTCCCCCGCCGTGAGTTGAACACATCCTACATTCAAATCCAGGTTCGTGATTTTGTCGCGTAGGGACACGAAATGGCCAAAATGGAAGTGTCCGGGGAGGTCTCGGCCTGGCATGAGGAGCGGTATGAAGCGACCCTTATGGAAGAGAACGACATTGCCGATATCTTCCTCCTCGTGAATTTTACCCACATTGCGGGGCGCGGTGGGGTCTTCGCCTTGGCGAAGCACCCGTACCCGCGCTCCACGGCTGGATTGATAGAGCGTCCCGTAGCCCAAGAAGCGAACGTATCGCCAAAGGTCTCCATTGAAAAAGACGCGATTGACCTCATTTAGACACACCACATCCGGATCGTAATGTTTAATGGTGTTAATCAAATGTGCTCTACGGAAATCAGACGTAAGAAATGGTGGGAGCTCCGCGTCGATACGGGGGTCGAAGTTGATAAACTCATCTGACGCATCCGATGACGCGCCGTCGGAGGCGGGGTCGCTTCTCGCATTCCGTGTGAAGCTAGGCACTCGTACTTGTACATCCTCTACCGGCGTAGTTTGGTGTTTAGAGGCATTGTTGTAGCGGTCCACCATCATATTGAAGGACATAATCCGGAACCAATTTTTTTGTGTTTCGCTTGTAGATAGCATGGATTTAGGGGCTTTGACCCACTTTCTAGGCAACGGCGGCACGTATTCCGGCTCCACATCTCTACCGGAGGCCATTTCTTGTGCGAGGTAACTTTGTAGCTTAGCCTTCAAAGCCCTTTTATCCACATCAGCACTTAGAATTGATGGCTGTATCGTCGTCTTCATAGTGGAACGAAACTGACTGAAGGGATTAGTGCCGCCCTTTCCAGCATTCAGAAAAACGACCGACAACCGAAGCATTCATGCCCTCTATCGCTCTTTCCTTATATATATATATATATATATATGTATATATATTCTTAGTTCTTCAACTCTAAGTCGCTAAATGGATCTTAATCACACGCTTGATAAAATGATTGGCTCAAACATCAAAAGACGGGCAGAAATTACGCAAAACATTCATACCCCCTAATTAGGACACCCGAATAGGCATTTGGACCCCTTTTACATGCCTAAAATGATAAGTCATATCTCACAGTAAGAAAAATAACAAAAAAAATGGAAGAAATCTAAATGAAATGGAACACAATAACAAAAATGAAAAGAGCTCTTAAATTGTCTAAATGCAAAGAAAACTTTCCAGCCTAATCTCGTGATTAGACCAGGAAATGAAAATAAAATACAAATGTTCGCACGTTCCTTTCTCTGCTCTCTATGACTACATACGTTCATGAGGCAAGAGATGATGAGCGTGAAAAAAATCTATCACCAGTGCTACTTGGAATGTTACTTTGACGACCTTTCAAGTGCTTCAAGAAAAGAAAGGAAACTGCTCATTGCTCTACACTTTGCATCGACCAGTTCACGAGCCTTTTGAATAAATTCTTCGTCACTCACTCGGTCCTGCTCAGCATTGAACTTGATCTGGTGCTCCTCACGAATGCAGTACATGTCTACACCCAAATAGTGCTTGTATGCTTCGATAGTGTTGTGCCGCAGCGCGGTATGTGTCGGCGTCAGAAAGAGGTTGTCAGAGGACAATCCATTGCCGCCGCCGCCGCCGTCGGCGTCACACTCTTGGCGAGATCCTCCATGTTTGAAGCCGGCTTCGCTTGGAGAACAAGGCGCCAACGATCCGACCTCCTCGCGGCCACGCTTAATCGGTACGTGCAGCACCGAAGCCGGAGGCGGTGGTGGTGGCAGCCGGGAGAGTTGGCCACTTCGCCGTCCACTCTTCGGCGTTGGGGGTCCCTCAGATGCCATTGAGTTAAGCGCTGTGGGGGCACGACTGCACAGAACGCTGCTGCGACCGCTCGCGGGAGGTGGCACTGCGGGCGGAAAACGGTTATCAGCCCCTTGAATCGTAGTACCGTGTCGGTTGGCTCTCAGCAAAGCTGACTTATCCACACTAAAAATCTGCTTCTGTTCGTTGTCCTCTAAGGTTGGTTTGTTTGAAGCGCTTCTCTTAAGCTCCTTTACACGATCCGCGTAACGTAGGGTATTCAGAGTGTGTTCGCAGTTGTTGTTTGCGGGTGAAACGGTGCCAATCATAACGGTTCGACAGTTACCGACGAACGAATCGCGCAAGACCTCGGTTAACTTCGACCCACGGAAAGGCACATGTTTCTTGTTTTGGTCTAAAAATCGGATGCATTCCTTCAGGGCGAGAAGGCTCTTGTTGATTTCAGCCCCCTCCATCCGAATTTGCCGCGCACAATCGACGGTGTCGGCACCACGCTCGCTTCCGGCCAGATCGATAAACGTGAACTTGCCACCGGAGCATTTGGGACCGTTCGCGTCATGGATTCTCAGCTTTAGCTCGAGTATCGCGTGCGATCTGGAGCTCGTGTCGTTAGCACCAGTGCACCCAGAGCTTCTAATACGGCTTCCCTGCTCTATAATATGCATCAGGTCATCTACGCTTCCCGAAATGTGCTCCGTCAAATCTCGAACGTTAACCTTACCCTTGTCATCCTCAAGGCATCTCAACAACCGACGCCGGTTGAGCAGATCATATAGTCTACCCCCATAAATTTCGTAGAAAGACACAACAAGGTCACCCCCCGCGCCGAGACGCTCATAGAGATCGTGTGCCGCCAAGGCGTACAATCCCGGCTCCTCACCCTTACCAAGCATCGTGTGAGTCTTGCCGCTGCCCGTCTGGCCGTAAGCGAAACATGTGGCCAGGCCACCATCCACAACTGTATCAATAAGGGCGCGAGCAGTGCGCTGATACACGTTCTCATTCGTGCACGTCTCATCGAAGACCTCGTCAAAATAAAAACGATGAATGTGGGTGTATTTGCGCAGATCAACCTTCACCTTGGGCTCCTTCAGTATGATCTCGTTCGCGTTATTCGACTCCATAACATCCTCAAGCCCACTGGTCGCCTCTCCAGCATTCAGCGGTCGCTTTCGGATCGCAACTACAATGCGGCTTTTCCGTTTAACCTCACGGTTGTCCGGCGTTCTAGTGAGCACGGTCGTGCCTCGCGCTGTGTATCGACGGTTTCGCTCATGCACATTTTCCTTACCCTCCGTTGTATCGCATTCCTCGACGCCGTCCAACACTTCACTAACCGAGGAAGGGGATGGTGAATTTAAAATGCCCTTTACATATTCAACCGCATCGCGCAATCGAGTGGCATCGGTCTCGTTCTGAATGCCGTATGCACCTAGGTTGTCCGGCTGAAGCTCTGAAAACCCCCTCGGGGTCATGTTTTTACCAAACGAAGGCGTAAGGTGCGAAATATGGAATTTTCTGAAAACCGTGTTCAAGTTAGCCTTCGTTCGTGTATTCCTGCTCTGTACAGGCATTTGTTTTGCTGTATATATATATATATATATATGTAACCTTTTCTTAGGTAAAAAATGCTAATTTCTGTCGGCGCTGGCAGCACGTCCTTTTAGGAGGAATAAGCGCTGTTTCTATTTAAGAGTTAAGCAAATAGGTCTGTCTTTTTTTCTAAGTACAAAACGTTCAGGTTAGGAAGAGATAAAAAGGGAAAGTCGAAAATGCGCACCACCAACAAACGAGCGACACACACAGCATTAAAAAGAATCGAACAGGAGAGGTCGTTCTAGAAAGTAGCCCCTGTCTTCCTTGTGTTTAAAGCGGCACGACATCCCGCTACTGTAGGTCATGTTAGCATGCAGACCTTCGAGCACGTCGCACCTCACTAAATTTACTTAAAAGTATCCGTAGCACTTTTCCATTGTACTCGCAGCGCAGTACCACTAAGCACCTCAGCCTTCTTTTTAAGAAAATATCCCTTCGATGCCCATTCTCGCATTTTCTGTTCTAAGAACGGACCGCTCACAACGTTCGGAGTATCAGTCCATCTCAAAAACCACAGAGGCTGCAATTGAGCTTGCGTACGGGCAGCCTCCTCAAGGGCCTTAAGCAAGACTGCCTCTCGTTTTAACTTCATTAACAGCAGCTCATATTGGTGGAGTACTGTAGTATGCAGCTCACTCAGGTAGTTAAACTCCTCCATATTGCTTCGTGAGAGGCGTTGGAGACATTGACTGAAAATTTCCCCCGGCAGCATCCTTCGCAAAGCTTCCTCTAACATGGGTAGCAGAGCCGCTCTTTGGGGATCCTCACCAAAGTTGATTTCTCCTGTGCTGGACGATGTTGAAGATAAGGGAGGATTGTCACTGAAATCAGACGTTGCAACTTCCTCGTCATTTTCACTCGCGGAGCTACTTTGAACGGCGCGTTTTGTCTTTTCGTCGGGTCTATCAGAATCGGCCTCTGCTAACGTACTCTTACGAGATCGCTTCCGGTTTTCCATTTTGCTCTATGTGTATTTGGCATAGTGACAATGAGAAATAAAGGTAATGAACATAAGATCGAAGATGTTAATAAGCAGCTGATTTTTTTGGGTTTGTTTGTTTTTTAGGAAGGAAGGGAAGATAAACAACAACAACCCCTTATCGTTCGTGTTGGAGCGAGTCACTACCTCATTCAAGCGTAAGAAAATCATCGTCATTGCCGACACCTTGATATTAATCAGAACTCCACTTCACTTTACTGTACCAACAATCACGGTACCAATCGCGCTCCGTATTTTTATCTCCTCCCACGTGCGCAGCCTATTTCCCTACAGAAATCTTTTCGCTACTTTTACGGAGGTTGAAGCACCGATGGCGTGACCTGTGCCGTTTAATTAAGGAAAACGAATTCCAAGGTCAACACTCAAAAGGGGCAGCAGCCCGAGTCGAATCACTTTTTGCCAGCTTTGAGTGCGAATGACAGCGTTAAGAGAATGAATTCACCCTATACCTGGTGTGTCCTTCAGCATTTATATTAAAGTAACGTACAAATGCAACTGTAGCAACGAGTGATAGGGAAGCTAAAAAATCAAAGGTTACCCTGCAAAACGGCTCTGTAGCGGGGGATACGCTATTCCACTTTGAACACCTCTCATGCATTCACTTTGCGAAAACGAATAACTCAAACTCCAGTCATACGCCAAGGGATACCGTAACAAAACCCATCCCCTCCATACAGAAGCGGTATCGTTTGAGACTAACTTACGCCTTAAATAGACGCAGGTGATGACATGTTGAATAACGGCATATGCTTCCTGGAGTTTGGGATCCGTTTTTTTTTTTGTAACTCGGTTAGGGTATGAAACAACCGGGTAGTTAGTAAGAAGTTCGCCTCGGTGCACCTCGAGATCCTAGTAACATGGCGAAAGAGTTTGATATTGTAATGAACACCGTCAATTGCAAATCCGTCAAGGAGTCTTTTCATGAGTCACAGGCACTTCACTCGCTTCCTCATCCACATTATTAACTTGCAGGAAAAAGGTTCGTAGTACGTGGGAATCTGAAGGCCCTCAATGCTGCTCCAGTTTTGACTCACACGGTGGCTTTTGAGGCTCCTCGTAAGTGAGCTAAAGGCCGACAAATAAGCACAACTTCACTTGGATTGTTTTGCGCACAAGCATCCCATGATAGCATGGACACTGATCAGGATGTCGTCTTGTACGATGACAAGAATTAGGGACAGCCGAGCCGCGTAACACCTGTTCTGATGTTGAGACGCTATTATTTATGGCATAACACACTTTCTCACTGAAGTTAACTGTGAGAGCGTCTTGTTAAACACACGCTTTAGGCATGCGGTTTATGGAAGTCTTTCCCCCTCATATAGAATAGTCAAAACGAACGAAAATGGTAAAAGTTGAGGTTAGTAAAAAAATTATCTCCAGTGCCTTGTTTTGTCCAATACATTGGCGGTAATGGTTCCCTCCAGTTTAACCCTTTCACAAACAAACCTAACTTACAAAGCACACTCTTCTCGGACTAAGCATTGCTTAGTGAATGCATTAAGCCTGTTTATCGTTGATCACGACGGTTGCCGCCAATGGCATTGCTCATTCGATCCACCACAGCTCCTACCGAGTCTTCCGTGAGAGGGTCCTCAACTGTCGTTAAGCCAGTATCACCAGAAATGGCTGCCTGAGCAGATGCCTGCTTTTCCGCCATCTTTTTCCGGAGCTCGGCCTTTTTAGATGCAATAGTCTCACGCAACTTCTGCAACATCTCACCCCTCTTGTCACTGATGATAGCTCGCTCCTGCAGAATCTCCTCACGTTTTCGCTCCAACTCTCGCTTCTTGCGCAATTCCAAGATGCGGCTCTGAAGCTCCGACTCAACCCCGCTGCCTTGCGCTCGTTGGCGTAGCGGAGTAATTATGGTACGCGCATGCTCCCATGTTATATCAATCTTCAGGCATCCTTCTTTGTACTTTAGCTCGTCGACCTCGTCGGAATCAAGCTCAGCTACCTGTTCAATAGTCCAGATGTTGCGTTCGATAAGCTTTTTGGTTGTGTGCGTGCCACAGCAGTCTAGCCACGACACAAATGTTCCCGGTGTGATGTCCGGGGCACACTCAAGGTGAATAAGCCACCATCGTCGGTCCTCGTTGGTGATCCGGCCGTTGGTGGCAATCCCACGTATTGCTAAATGAGTCACGATCCGAAGGCTACTTGAAGAAAAGAGTCTTCTCATGATCTTCGTGTTTGCTTTCACCCCTACTGCTTTTTGAGCTAGTTCACCTCAAACCCCTTTAAAGTTAAACAAAAGAGTTTAGCAAAGGCTAAAACAATAGCGAAAGTGTGGAAAAATTGCCCATCCATCTTATTAAAGAGCTGTTGCAGGCGATAAGACATGACTGCTTGCTTTCTCCATTACATTGATGGTTACACTAAAAAAACAAATAACTATCACTTGCTGCATGTAAATGAGACAATATAAGCTTCCCTGTTCCTTGGCCAAATCGGACAATTTACTGTGTTGCCAGAGTTCATTGCTGCAATTGATTTAAAAAGTAAACTGCAGCATACTTTTTATTCAGGTAGCTTTTGGGGGGAGTGGAAAGGTGTTTTCACGGCAATTGGGTCTCGTGTAGAGCCCCGTCCAGAGGTTCTGGGATCATACTTACTCCCTTAGGCACCACCCCTCCTCAAAAGGTTCCTTAGCATTACACAGTTATACCGTCTGGGGACCTGTCGTGGTGCTATGAAGGGGAGTCTCCCTCTGTAGGCGACATCAAGTACTAGGTCAAGAAACTGGCTAACCAAAAAAAAAAACGAATTTCTCTTTTACTCTCTTACTCTTCCCATGGCATTTTAGGGAAATCGACTGGGACGGCATGTTTAGAATATTCAACAGACCCCTTTTGCGACTCGACTAAAGAATCGGTATGGTCTTCCTCTTTCTTCTGCTCAGTGTGAGAGGGGCACGGAGGCGGTGTCTGCGTTGGCAAGGCCGCCTCCCCACTAAGTTCGCGCTTGGGTTCCGGTTGTAGGGAAGGCATTTCATTGACTGGTGGAGCAGTGTCTTCCTCGTTCAATGCGACCGACTCCCTGGAAGTGGCACTGGGAATTTCATTGGCACCGTTGGGGCGCTGAGATACCATATCATGGTACTTGTCGATGCGCTCCCGGAGCCGCTGCAGCGTCGAGGTCAGAAGGACTGAGGTCTCCTCCTCCATCTCTTGGCCCTGGAGGAGTTCTAGCAGTCTGAGGTGGCCCTCACACGTCACAGCGGCGGCTTCCATCAGAAACCCTCCGTCGGTACTCTTTGTGTCACTCAAATACTCCATGAGGATGTCGGAGGCTTCCTGCGCGTCTTTCAACTTTGCAACCACCTCATTGGACACAGTGGGTCCCACCTGCTCTTTATAACCGGACTTTGGCAGCGGGGGTGCATTCAGTACCGTCAGCAGAGCCCTTACTTGAGTCTCACTCTCACACACTCCCAAGCACGCCACCTTCCAGAAGTAGTTGGCCCAAAAGATCTCTTCCTTTATCCTCGACGGCACCAAAATATACCGGTTCTGTCGTATCCCTCGACTCTCAAGCAATTTAACTGAAATATCTCGATCGTAGTCGAACTCGTTGTACTTTTCCAGCAGCGCATGATAATTGAGGCCAACCTCTAACAGGACATTTCTCTGACCCTCGGTAATGGACCGCTCGGGGCCATACAAATAAACCCCATCGTCCTCTACAATCTGTTCAGACACGAGGTGGCGCCACGCCTCCGCTCGAGCCGCCCACTTAGGTGGTGGCACCTCCCACGGCGGTGGCGGGTCTAATGCCTTCCCGTGCGGTGTTGAGTCTTCTTCCATGGAGTGCTGCACCAACTCCTCGAGCTCTTTACGTCCTTCTTGGAGCGCTTCAGCGGTTTTGCCTACAAAATGGTCTACCGAAGTTAGGAATGATGTCCATAATGATGACACAGTGTTCACCACATGCTGAGCGACAACGCTAACGCCAAATTGAATAGTAACGCGCAGTGTGAATGTTAGGGGCTCGCCGACGAGATAGGCCGCGTGTTGAGCCTCCTCATAGGAAATCAACTCTGGAAAGGAAACCTGCAAGTTTTCCTCACTAAAAATGGTAGCAGCAGTAGCTGTGATATCCTTTGTGTCATTATCATGACTTACCACGAGAACCGTGATGGAGCACCCACCAGGGTAAGCACTAGGGGGTTTGATAGCTGGACCCGTTTTACCAACGTCAGCATCGGGTGGCGGCTGCAGCAGCTCTACTATCAGACCGTAGGGATCATCCTTAGCTTCCTTAGCTTCTACTAACCCTCGAAGCATGATGAATCGGAACTGATACTTTCGCATTTGGGCGTTGGGCATCCAAAATGGTGGCGACGTAAGCTTGTTCTCTCGCATGAGTTGAGAAACGCCTACCGGACGCCACTCGTAGGTTGTGACATCCGGGGTAGGGTTGCTAATAAGCGTCACGGAACTCATTTTATTAACGGTAGACTGACGAATAAGTTCGTTGGGGGAAAAAATGGCACTTAAATAGAGAAACACGCTCTTTAATATATTGAAGTGTAAGTCTAAACATCAACTATCAACACTCAGAGAAGCATGTAGGAACACGTTCACGTAGAGGCAATAGTAGAAACCCATTAGCGACGGAAGGGTCAGCAAATACAACAGTCCTACAGGCATATACGCATTGAAAAACAAATTTTCTCAGCTTTTCATCGCCTTCACATCCAACCCATGTACAGCTAAAAGCAGAAATCGTAAACCATAGAACTAATAAATTTTACACTCCCTCAGGCGCCTTATTTTTCCTTCCCATATCTAAAATCCCTCAAGAAGCTCTACATTTTCAATCTTTAAATCCGTCAACCTCACAGCGATCTCAGACATCAGCTTCGTCGCCAAATGTTCCCGATAGACCTGAATGAAAACCGCCTCCCGCCGTGACAGACTTATTAAGATCCCAATAGAAAAATCTACACACCGAACCCGGGCCACATGAGCGGCTGCCATAGCTATGGCTTCATTTGGAGGTTGGGGGCCTACTGCTGCCAGGTACCGCTCAAGCTGATCGAAAGGAATGACATATCGAATCGTCAACACCATGTCCACCGCGCCGTCGGAAGCTTGAATGTTCTTAATTGAGCACTCCACAGCTTCACCAGGGGGGGAAAGAACACTCTTGGGTAAGGTAAAGGTGCCATAGAAAGAAGATGGTGGAACCATGATCAAGGAATGATTGCTGAGCATAAAAAGGGCACTTAAGTAGTACAAAGGACTGTAGTATCGAGTACGCGACAGTTCACCGCGTTTCCGTTCCCTATCCACAGAGGTGGCGAAAATGGTTTTGCGACGCCTGTCGTACACGACTGTAACACACTTCGGATGAACCTCGATCGAACATACTCTACACACCTTCCACAAGCACAAACAGCTCGCGGCAATCACTGCAAGAGGTAGCCATACACCGGATATCCTCGTTCGTTGTTCGTCACCTAGCTTTTGTGGCATTATATATATATATATATATATATATATATATATATATATAGAA
>HF955082.1:183756-194828 GCA_000582765.1 Phytomonas sp. EM1 | reverse complement strand
CTTAAGAATAAAGAACGAAACAGAAAAAAGTCGGTTACAATCCATAAAGAGATCTCACTCTTGAAAGGGCTGAAAAAAATCAGACTCATTGAGCACAGTCCCCGTTGTACCCTTTTTTTTCTCTTTCGCATGTCTTAAAGCAATACAACAAAGGACATATGAGGATTTGAGATGATGGTAAGAGAACAATAGATCGTAACGAAGATATTATTTAAACTGGTCTCGGTGCTTGATGCCTTTTTGGTCGAGCAACATTTGTAGATCTCCCTGCTCTGCCATTTTCAGGATAATATCAACTCCACCAGCAAACTCACCTTTGATAAACAACTGCGGAATCGTCGGCCACTCGCTTATCTCTTTAACATAAGCACGTAACACTGGATGCACTAGGACATCAAACGAGGTGTACTCTACACCTAATGCCTCTAGAACGTCAATCATGCGTTTTGAAAAAGTGCACACTGGCGCCTCCGGAACGCCCTTGATGAAGACAACTATGTCCTCCTCCTTGATCGTATCGTCCACATCCTTCTTGATCATGTCGATCTCCTCTTTACTGATGTTGCTTATCACTGCTCGAGGCTGAAAGTCGGGGTGGGTCTCTTCCCCGTCATCAATCTCCCCACCGAGTCCGGGATGTAACGTGGTGGTCGCACAACGACAGAGCGACAAAGCACTACTCGAATCCGTTGCGGATACTGGAACCAACGCCCGGCGGACAAGACTCTTGCGAAGGCCAGGTGCACAGCCATACATACCGACTGAAAGCCGTCTCAACATAACACGAGAATAACACTTCATAAATATACGATACTATAAGGGAAAAAGAAGGTAAAATGAAGAGAAAAGCAGCCTAATAAAAAAATATGAATCTGAGACAAATACTTCCACTCCAGAGACTAGACTCATTAACCCCCCCCCTCTGAAAAAAAAAATATCTACATCAATGTCTAAATTAAGGAAACGCAAATATTCGTATCCTTTTCCCCTTTAATGAGAACCGGGTGCACTGCTATCACTGTCCGAGTCGATTAACAGGTGCCGAAATTCAGGTCGGATACTTCGTGAAGTCGATGGATGGGTGTCCTTTTTCTCTACCGTCTTAGATGGTTCGACAACATTATGTGTGATAACATTATTAGAGGGCGGAGGGACTACCCTTCCCGCGAGCACTAGACGCTTCCCATTGATGACCGTGAAGGGCGGCGGATCGTTTCTATCGGGTGGCATCTGTGTCGATGGTATCGGTGCCGAGACGCCCTTCGATGGCACCTTGTTTAAGGGAGCCAGAGAAGTTTCTGGCGCAGCACACCGCTCCGGGGTCGGTGCCCTCTCCGCATGCGAGTCCCCTTGGCCGCACTCTGGCGTCGACTCGTGAGGCATCGCGGCGTCGGCCCCCGTCGTCACCGGCTCTGGCGTGGAAGCCTGGGGTAGCGGAGACGTGGTGAAGGTGCTGGCGGCGGGCAAGGAGGGAAGTTCGTCCGCAGCTCCCAAGGAGGATGCACAGGGCTGCGGGGGCCCCTCCTCCGTCGGTGAATCCGCCGACCGCGCGTCTCTGTGGTCGTTCCGCTGCATGGAATAGGGGGCCACAGGTAAATGGGACGAGATGCTATTCAACTTTCGGGCCCCCCGCACCGGAGGAACTGAAGCCCCTAGTGGTCGGGAAACCTCCTCATGGGTCTTTGCCTTTGGAGGCTGCGGTTCATCTGGCCGGTCACTCGTTCCCGCTACCGTGGGATACTGTTTGGGTTGCTTTTTAGAGATGTGTTTGGCAGTTGTAGATGGGCTCATATACTGGTACGTGGAGGCCTTTGCTTCACGTGTCTGGAATACGTGCGAGTTCACGCCTAGAAAACGTTTCTCCTCCGGTGTCAGGTAGGCTGAGACGAGCTCTACGCAAGCATCGTGCAAAGTCGCTAAGGCACACACCACATCATTGAGCGCCTTCTCCTGCTGATCTACCGGCTTGCTCGCTAGACGCACCATCCCACTTTTTTCCTTTGCGTGACGTGGGTCGGTGCGCATCGCACATGTTAATTGTTGACGCATACGATCAGAGCATTCGTTTAACTCTAATACTTCATCGTACATGTCCATCAGTTTTCGCGTAATTTCATTTCGATAACGCGTCCGCTCCGTAGCCGTCACGAAACCGTCCGCAGATATCGAAAGAGTGCATTTTCGTCGTTTACTGCTTGGTGAGCGTGATGGAGGTAGCCTATTTGAGGTGCTATCACTCTGCATTCTTGGTTTCGATCGAGGGACTGAGCACCGAGGTGACGACATGTTTACTGCTAGTGAATTTGGTCGGCCTTTCCTAGGCGTCTGGGATTCCTCTTTTACCATAGGAGATGGCCTAGGAACGGACGCAGCGTCATGCTTCCTCATATGCAGGAGTGTTTTTATTACGCTACTGATGTCCGTTGGCAGGCCCCCGCTGCGTAACGGCAGTAGAGTCGCTCTAGACTCATTGGAAGACGAGAAACCGGGATCCTTATGGTAAAACATTGAATAAACCACTTCACACTGAAAAGAGCGAAGCTTCTTACACAGGATCCCTAAAACTACAATGACAATAATATCGGATTAACCTTCTAATCACTCCTTCAGCTCTAACATTTAAATATCCAAATCAGGTAAATTGCTCTAGTTTTATGAAGCTCGTCAAAAAGAAGGAAGAAGGGGGGAAAAGAGTAGAGGAGTTACTCTCCCAGACGCAGAGTAATGTGATTAGGACAAAGTCATATTTATCGGGTGAAACTTGTCACTCTGTACGCGGAAAGTTAAAGCAAAGAAACGTAATACACTAAAAATTAGCGCAAAAAATGAATAAGCATATTAGTACAGAAAATAGTGCTCAAGTAACAATATCAGGTAATGCAGCGCTCCTATGGAAGCTCCCATTCACCTTTCGATGAGCAAGCCGGTAGGCCTTGGTGCTGATGGTCAACGTGCTAAGAAATACGACTAATGCTTGTGCTTATCCCGATTATGTGATGATACCTTGTCACCCCTTTCACTTATTTCTGCCAACCGCTCTGCATACTGCTGCAACAATGACATCAGTTTTGGGTCGCCCATCGTCAAACCTTCATCTATAGCGGTACTTTTCCCACAAGAACTGGCGTTCGCTGGTAGACTAACTCTATGTGACGGCCTTCTTGCTCCCGGTTTCTCTAAGAGGCTCCGAGGGGACTTCATTTGTTGGTTGTACGATCGCGGAGTACCCTCACCGATAGCTTCCGCTTGCAAATAAACAGGGTTTGTCCCCATGGCTATTTTTTCGTCATCGGTTAGCCAATGAGCAGCAAATCGCACTGACGCATCCCGCAGCTGCTGCAGGTTTTGGAGCATCGATTCTAATATCATTTCCTCATGAGCCGTGCGTTCCGCGTAGTGTTGTGGAATTGGCACGCCCTCAGGAATGCTGTCTGATGGTAAGAGGCCAAGCTGCTTTCGTACCCCCTCGAGATAATCAGACCGCAACTGCATCGCGGTCCGCCACAGTGGTCGTAATTGCCCACGTGCTTCCCTGTAAAGCGCCTCGACGCTGTTATGAAACCGCGCATAGCAGCGTACCGCCTGATCACGCACCCATAGACCATCCTCGAAGGTGTCAATACTGCACTGAACGTCACGCTCCGAAAGGGTGGGCAGGAGCAGCTGTTGGGATTTATGGCTGCTCGAGGAATGCGTTAAACGTGGTCCATCAGGCATCGGATGCGCATCAGACACGCTGTCTGGATGAGAAAGGGTGTGAACGATGGCCTCGCGCACATTGTATGGAACTTCAGCCCAGTCTCCCTCACCCCTTGCGACGGCCCGCGTAACGCTATACATTTTATAACCGGAACCTCACACTTTTCGATGATGGTTTGTTAGTGGTGAGGTTATAAAGGTATTCTATAGTGGGAACAAAAAAAGACCTTGCCACCTATAAGTTAAATCAAAAGAAAAAAAGAGGACGGAATAAGGAAGAAAAGGCAATCAACCTAAAGAATAAATCGAGAGCGTAATTATTGATAATGTGCGAGCCCTTTGTTTTTATAAAAGGGGGAAAGCTGAGGTTAGGGTGCTAGATCGGGAGGCACAGATTCGTTACATAGCGAGAGGGGGGGGAATTCGCATAGACAAATACCACCTAAGGTAACCATTAATTACCGAAAGAACGGTTCTGCAATACTTCTTACATCTCGGAATCTTCTAACTCCGCAAAGACGTGTTGATTGTCATCCAATACATCACAAATGAGCGCCTCAGGGTCGCAAGCAACACCACCCTCTTTTCGGATGGAGACTGGCACCCCGTGCCGCTTACCAAAGCTGCTGTCATAGTGCACCATAGCCGCATTTCCAAGCCACGAAATCGCTTGAGTGCCGTCGCCACATTGCAAGACAATGATCTTACCACGTATGTGAACAAATATACGCATTTTCCTCTTCAGTAGTTTGAACAAAAGAAATAGATTCCAGATTGATACTTCCGGGATTAACACAAAGAGGCTTAGCTCATGCCTTAAGAACAGACGCTAAGCCAAGGCCAATATTGGGCGTGTAAAGGCTACCTTTTTAGATAAGAGAAGTTAAATTGTAGGAGTATAAAGAGAAAGAGATTTAAATTGAGAATCAGCTTAGAGAAATTCACAAGTGACACGATTAGAAATGAAGGTTGATAAACACTGCTCGCGAAAGAAAGGAAAATAATAATGATGTTTTCCCGTTTGCTTACTATGAAGACCCAATAGGGGCATCGGAACCCAAATACACGACCGTGTCGCCTCGGAGAAATGTGAGTGCATTAGGTTTTCCAACATCACTGCCGTCATTGTGAGATGTGCATTCAGAAAAAACTACATTGAAACCCGCATCGGTTGCCTCCAGAGTGCCCCTATATGTTTCCTTGAAAATTGTATAACATACTGCGGGCCTCTTCATCATGGCATCCAAGCTAACAGGCATTAGACGCTTTATTAGAGTTACAACGAAGAAGCGACACACCCTTTCGTACCGAACCTGTATATTTAGTTATGTATCCCGCTGTTAATGATTTTTTTTGGATTGAACCTCTTCAATATACTTGAGTGTATGCAGACATGAATATATAGAGCACTAGAAGGGAAATGTAAGTAAAAAAACGAGGGAGGAGGGAAAGATAATAAAGAAAACCTGCTTACCGGAACATTTTAAAGGCCATCATCGTGAATCTGAATATGTAAATATTATTGTCTCGGAAAGCAGTGCGTAGGAGAGATTCTTATAGAGAAAAAATTGAGAAATATAAACATCAAAAGGGTATGACAACAGATGCATAGCGTAAAGTGACATGAACTCACACGATAACAAAATAGTGGAAATAAAACAAGATACATACAGAAGAAATCACTAAGCATTTTTTTCATAATCAATAAAAAATAGTTCTTGGAGTGAAACTCTGTGTCGCTCAAAACATCACAGCTTTCTAGAAGTTCCTCTGCGACTTCTCCTAACCTACACAGCACACCAAGTCAACGGTGAAAGTCACAGAAGATGAGAATAAGAATATAAATAAAAGTAAGAACCTAGACAAGGTAAAACACTCTATAATTGTACCAACTCATCAACACATCCCTCAATGTATTGCTGGGGCTTGCATATTTCGATTTTAGAAATGATTTCATCCCTTTCCCTTGCATTGGTTGTGCGAAATTTATTCATTGATATATCTTGATGAGGAAATTTTTATATATAGTTTTTGCGTGTGTGCGTGTCCAAAAAAGGGTGAGGGGAGAGTACCCTCCCCTCCTCTTCTGGTGGCGCTACGAGGAACAGCAACACGAGAAAGAACGTAAAGGAAACTGTATGCAAAAATAACCTCAAGCAGTACTTCAGGCGTCGCAGGTGGGGTTCTATCCTACGTTACCCACACTCGAGAGGCTAGAGAAGGCCTGGGAACGAAAGGAGAGGCCTTGCCGGCTGCAACGCCTGTCGTACCCACTGAGCAGCGTCGGCTGGCGGAGCTGCTGGAATCCGAGGGGGAGGGCGGTCGCCATGCGGCGGAGGCCCTCCTCGGCAGGCCGGTCGACCTCCGCCGGGAGGACGACGCGCGCCCCCCCCCCGTGCGGTGCGGAGTGCGCCCTCCCCGGCGGCATGACCCGCCACCGCTCCCTCCCTACCACCTCCTCCGAGGAGAGGCTGCTCGTGCTGAAGTCCGCGGAGGCCGGCTCGAAGGCATTGTATTGACTCGCGTCCCTGGACTTGGAGGAGAGCTGCTGACGCATCCCATCCTGCGAGTAGGTGGCCTGCGTGAGTGACGGGATGCGATGGGCTAACATGGTGAGATTCATGTGACACGCGTTTCGGATATGATTTCGATGGAGAGACTCCTCTTTTTCCAAGATCGCAATCATCAGCTCAAGATGATCAAGAGCAAAAGCACGCGTCATCGCAGCCCGTTCCTTGTAGAAATGTATGAGAAACGCGCGATGCGTTACTAAAATAAGCTCTATCAATCGGTGTTTGCGATTAATCTCAGCATTTCCAGTCTGCCGTTCGGGCTCCCAGTGTGGTATGCTCATTCGACGATCGAAGGGCGTCATCTGGTCAACGTTGTGCGTGTAATCGCATTCACTGGTGAGGTCTGATACGGAATGACGATGCCACGGCTGTTGTAGCTGGCTACGGTCCGTGATCGCAGCACTTTGTGTAGGCTGACTGACGTTTACAGTCGGGGTGTCGTCAAAGTTATGAGGGGTGATTGTGGAGTAGGATACCTGAAATGTATCGATTACGTCCTCCTCTACTGACGGCAGTGCATGATAGTGCGTGGGTAGTGCAAGCGCGATTAAAGAATTAGTTCTTGGTGACGTCAAGCACGGCAGTTCGACAGACGACAAACTGTTATTAAGCCTCTCAAAATTTCCTGTCTTCGTATTGTGGGGGCCGTCGTCAATACAACGACAGCATTTCTCATTTTCCCTGGACTTCATTTTGGTTGAGTCGCTTTTCCTATTCACAGCATGTTTCGATAACAAAGAAAGATGAAATACTCGACTATCCGCCTTTTTCCGTCCCTTAGAACCCTCTCTACAGCCCTCTGCGGGCGACTCAGAGGCCGAATGCGCAGACCCACAACAGTTTCCCATGATCAACTCAATATGACGGCAACGTATTGAAAAATTTGAGGTGGAAAGAGACTAATTAAGGAGAAAGAACGTGATCACAGACAGTGTTCTGAAAAGATTTTGCTACAATTTTTTGTTCTAAGAATAATAATAATAATAATAATAATTATTATGAAAAATGTCTGAAAAATACCCTCTTCAGAACACTAATCACGACGTTGTATAGATTTTTAAACCTTTTGTTAACTGTTTTGACCACTACAACTCTTGTATAAAGAGTTGAGTACTAATTGCCCTTTCTAAAACATGAAAGGGTCCTTATGAAGCCTTTGAGAAAAAAAGCCATACAGAAAGTGGAGAAAAAAATAATCGGGACTAATAAACAAAATATATCAAGTGCATGTGCCTGAGCAGCAAACGATGTCGTAAATAGATATTAGATAATTAATTGCTCAGCTCAGAGCGAATGCTACCATACCAAAGCATGAAAGCCATGCTTCACATGCACATAGATAAATATTTTTATTTAGTAAGAAGAAATGTGAAACACTGTTGGATCGATTGTGGCAACCAAAAAGACACTTTTCTGGAAATAATAGTACCTCAAAGATGCGTGAATCAACCAATTGTTCCGCTAGTGCCAGCTAAGAAGTCATTGTCTGAGATAAGCTTGAATTGAGGGTGGGTGTATGTATGTGTTTTTATGCAAGAAACCACTTTATTCATTTTCACAGATAAATTCTTCACGGTTCGCATCCGAGATGCAATGAGGCGTGGCGCTAGAAAAAGCTAAAAGGAAAAACGCAGCCTTCATGCTACCATTTCCACCTCGACCGATAGAACCTTGAGTTTCGTAGTTAAATCAGGCTCTGGTAAACGTCGCGGGAGTGAAACTCGAGCGATGCATCGTTGAAGTGAATTCAGGTTTTGAAATTAAGCCTTCTACTCCAGACTGTGGCTCCTTGAACGATGCAAACAATCGTCTTCGTGAAAATGCATTCCAATGACGCTACAGAATCCCTTGATGTAGCCAATAAATAGCCTGACACATTCATCCTGTAGAGCAGACCTTTAATACGTCATATCATTGATAGGACGGAAGAATAACAACGTTTTTGATGTGTGTACATAGCGTGCACGGAGCAATTGAGATGAAATCACCTGTCAAATCCAGACAAAGTATTCTGCTTTCTCTGACTCCAGTCTTGAAGAGACCTAATGTGTCACGAGCCTTTACAACAATTAACGGACCCAACATTTGGAGAGCCCAAAAAAAAACATCAACACAAGGAAGTCGATCAACTGAAGCATAGGGAAAGGGTAAAGAGTATAGTGCAAAATTCTGCAAAAGCGAAAAAAGCTCCAACGATACCATTGCATATGAGTAATGATGCAACATCCCCGACGCGCATGCCAAAAGAGGAGATGTTAATTAAATCATCCTTCCCGAATTGGTCAAAGGAAAACACTAAACTTATAACGGTTCAAAGCCCCCATAATAACACTCCCCTTTCAGACGTAAGGTCCTAATAGAGAGGAGCCCATATTACAGTAGAAAACGTAATCTCAGTGGTAGCTGAGATAAGTAGAGGTGCTAAAACCCGGAAACCACTCCCAGAGTAAAAACCGCATCAACCCCCCTTAAGGACCACTCCCAGATGTGGCCCCCAAGCAGATCCAATATGCCTTAGTTGCACTATGATATAATGAAGTCCACGGCGCTGATGACAGGAAATGCCACCACGACTTTGGTCATACAGCATCTCAGCAATTCATTCGCATCACCAGCTACCACATGAGAGTTTAGCAAACTGAAAAGTAACACCCATGAAGTCGCCATGGTTACCATTCATCATTGTGAGAAAAAAAATGGAAGCAATTCCTCTGATTGCAGGAGCTAACGCCGAACCGCATGATACACCCGGTGTGACTCATCTTGGTATGAAATCGGGGAGGGGGAAGAATATAAAGACTCCATCAATAAAGACTTTCATGAGAGTGTTGAAATCGTGGCCAGACAACGTCGCGTCCAAAACCGTAAAGCCCACGACCTTCAATAGCTAGGGAACAAATTATGAAATGAATCCATTCAACTTCATGCGTGTAAGCGCAAAATAGACGCTCGAGAGAGTAGTTCTCGATAACCTGAACTCTATGACCTCTTTTAACTCTTAAAGTGAAGGGACAGGCGTTTCGCACGATAAAAAAAGCTGAATGTATTATTTATTGAACTACAATGCACTTAGTCCCCTTGCTCATTCGTTCTCCTGTCGTACTTTCTTGAGTCGCTCAGCGAGTTGGTGCTCTAGCTGCTTCCTTCTCTCCTCCTCCGCGGCTTGTTTGATCTCTTCTCGTTGAGCACGATCAAAGTCCCTGCCAATAGCACCTGTAGATTCCTTCACTCCAAACGCTGCGGCAAATTGACTAGCAGTCTTCTTTTCATGTGCCTTTTTGATCTCACGCTGGTTTTCCATCGCTACCTCCATCAAAGCGCGGTACAGTTCCTCGCACTCACGCTCCACCGTGGAAGCGTCGGCCCCAGCAGTCAACTGCTCCTCTTTGTACAAATATACCTTCAGCTTTACCGCACGAATCGCCTTATGGAGCTGAAGTCGTAGGGCCATATCGTGGTTTTCTTTTTGCGACCGCATTAACATCAGAGGGTTTATCGTCGCCTCCTGAAGCTGTTTCGCCTCGCTGGTGTTGTTGGGGCTAAAACGATTGACTCGGGTGCCGACGATGGCCTTACTTCGCTGCACGTAGCCACTGAGGCCGGTGCCTTTCACCGACGTCGCTGTTATGTTGTTGTACATTCGCCTGCTAACGTAGATCCCGGACCCTTGGTGGTGCGCCAAGCCACTAATTGTGTTCTTGCTGTGTTCTACGGATTGAGGGTAGCGAAGTGAAAAAATGAGATCAAGATTTGCTTAAGGAATAGGCCCATGATTAGTAGTAGAAATTCGTTACCAAACCTGCGGTATTTAAGATACATTTCATATCATTTTGTTCTCCCTCTCTTTCATTAGATGAGTGTAAGCAAACGCGAGAGAATATAGATCACAAATTTATATATTACGCCCGTATTTTGAACTCAGCTCCTCAAAGTAAACAATACAGCGGTAAAAATCGAATGCTTTCCTAATATTTCAGATTTCTTTTTAGGGACACAGCTCTGTCATCGCCCGGTGAGCCCCTAAAATCAAGTTAAGCCGCGACTAACGATTTCACTAGCTTTCAGGCAGGAATCGCTAACAAGCATCCTCTCGCCGTAGTATTCCTCCAAATACCGGAGCAGCCGTACGGACTCCGTAGCTAGCCGCGCGCGAGCGTGCCGGAACCGTTTCAGCTGCTGATCCTCCCGCTCCATCGCGAACGGCTCCGACACCTCGCCGACCTCCCAGCGCTCCGAGACCTTCACGTCCGCCCGCATCGCACTAATCTCCAATCGCATGAAGAGGGGCTCGCCTTCATACAGGTGGTCTTGAAATTTACGTGTTGAGTTCTCGTAAAAAATGGTAGGGTCGCGTGGGCTCCAAATGTTCCACCGCTGACGTGCATCCGCAGCATCCCGCGCGACTGCCCAGTGCGATGGCATCGCCATCGCAAGCATCGGATCCCCGTAGAGTTCCCTGCCATCGTCATCTTCAAACTCGGCAACCTTGTGGCTGCGTTGGTGGCGATCGGCCCTGCGGTTTGCATACGACGCGTCAACGCTGATGTACACGTCATACGTACGGCTTTTTCGTCGCGCAAACTCAAGCGAGGAAGAGATTAACGTAGAGATGTCGATACCCACTTCAGCCATAGCTTTTACCGCTAGCGGGTGGACCAAGCCATAGGGGAACAGTCCACCACTGGCAATAAAAACTTGCCCGCCCGTCATAGAACGCAAAAAACCCTCTGCCATCAACGTACGGGCACGATTTGTTACACCAGCTATCAGTATACCCCTACAACTTGTCATTGGACGAAA
>HF955082.1:149211-180266 GCA_000582765.1 Phytomonas sp. EM1 | reverse complement strand
TCCTGATAGATTACGCGACTCGCCGTCCTCGGAGTAAGAAAATTTGTTCATCTTCAGGGAAGGGTGGTTACGGATGTCAATGCCATCGATGGCATGCCGATGAACACAGAAGTTGCCATATAAGCAGGTCCCGCTCATATAGTTAATGCATGTGTCGCCAGGGTAGTCTTTTAATCGGCAGTGTTCCCCGAAACAACACGACTTGTACTGTACTATGCAGGGGTGCTTGCGTACCTTCACGGTGTTACTTTCCTTAACAGCTTCCACCTCCGCACGCGCGGGTTCGGAAAATGGTCTGGCGGCGTGCTGTGTCTGATTCCTTGTGGTGAGCTCCTCTCGTTTTTGAAGAATACTCAAAGCGAGCTGAAAATTACCCCCAGCATCTTTGAGCGCTTGCGTGGCCCTAGCTTTACCATACCCTTGAGCCCTTAGTTTTTCGAGATTCTTGTCGTCTATAAACTTCTTCATCGCACCACAAGCCTCACCTGTAGTGATAACAGTGCCTTTCCTTTCAATTTTATAAAAAAAAATATGAGTAGGACCGTCTTTCTAAATAAAGAGAATCCTACACCTGGAATACTACAATACACAAATTAACCTCTTCTACACAAGTGGCTTCGTGAGAATGGACTACACAAAAGGTAAAAAATAGGAAAGAAAATGAAATTTTTTTATGTGTATATGTATGTTGAAAGGATAAAATAAGACGTTACGTAGCCATTTCAAGCAAATATGAAGAAAAAATGCGAATGAAATCGCATTATTCTCTAGGGTATATAAATATATATTAATTGATGGACTGCTTTTGGCTCACGATAAGCAGATACCGATATACATGGTGAGAACCTAGATGCTAATTTCCCTCCCTTCAGCACCACCTCTCCTTCCCCCACACTGACCGCGTTGTTTATCTACATCGCCCCGTTTAGCACGCCACAATCCTCTATGAGAATAGTTTCCTTTGGAGACTGATTGTGCCTCGTCTCGACGCCATGAATGGCATCCAACACGTCCATGCCGTCGATGACACGTCCAAAAGCAACGTATCGCCCATTCATCCAGGACATCCTCTTGAGAGTGATGTAAAAGGACGAGGCACTGGTGTTGGGGCCATCGTTGCACATGCCAAGCACACCTGGCTCATCGTGTGCAATATGAAAAGACTCATCTGGTATGTAGCGACCAAAGCAAGAGTACCCGCCATTGCCGCTATGCCCGGCGGTCACGTCACCACCCATCACCCAGGCATCCTTTAGGATGCGAAAGAAGGTGGTGCCCTTGTATGCCAACTGAATCGGCGCACCGTCCTCGTCTGAAGTTGCGGTACCCACATCCCCACGGCAGAGTAACCAAAAATTCTGACAAGTCCTCGGCAATACTTTCGAATAGAGCTCGAATGTAATTCGACCCACAGGGCGGTCTCCTATTGTCACAGACATCCAGCTGTACAAGTTACCTCTTTTGGTCAAAAAGTCCATCCACGCAGTCCGAGCTCTGCTCTCATACGAGTCTGGGAATGATGGGTCAACGGACTCTACGCGGAAGGCCGTCCTATCCTGCACCTCAGCAAGGAATTCGTCTGAAGTCTTCACGGCCCCCGTCCCGTCTTCCACTAGTAGCGCTTCAGATGGGGATACCTCATCGCCTAGCTGCCCTTTCTGCTGTAGATTCTTATAGCGACGGTAGTAATCACAGGGTACCTCGTGGAACACCGTAATGTAGTAAAGCTGAGGGTGGGATCTATTTACATACTCTGCCGCATCAACACACATTTGGAACTTGGGGGATGCAATAAGGCCATACAAATTCAATGGGCTTTTCATTCTACGTGTGCTCAGCACTTGCTAATGTTAATATTAATCAATGTATCACCCCTTTTAGGCTCGTGCTTTCTAGGATGTATCTGATGGGTTTTCACCCTTTTTTTTGTATAGCCCACCTATGACAAACAAACCTCACCTCTTCCTTTTCCTGGGAAAGTGCAGTCAGTTACACTAAAAGATAAAGGAAATTAGAAATAATCATCATAGAAGCAAAATTATTAAAAAGGTATTAATTTTTTGAAAGAAATAACAAACTTGCACTATCGTCACTATGTGTTCGAATTTCCCTCTTACAGCATTGGTTAATGGCAGAATCGTTCGATCACCGCGCTGGTGCAATCTGATATGTCTCATAATGTTAATATTTTTGAAAACATAAAAAAAAGCAACTGTGTTAAAGCATTCGTTAAGGAATTGAATTCAAATGTTCTAATATAAGCACACCTGTACCGAATATCCATAAAATACCTCGTTTATTATTTCTATTTTTATCATTATTGCCTTTTTATGAGCTACTGATAAAGAGAGTGTGTCTACGCCATAAAATGATCGAAGAGTAGAAATACGTTTGGAATCGCAATGTGAACGGGGATACAATTATGAATACCAGTAATGGCGATGCTCCCCTACTACCCTTTTCTGCTTTGGAAACGGTGGGAGGAGCTTAGCAAAAAAAAAAATAGTCCAGCAATCCTCCGCTCTGCACACCTTCCCACCCCACTGAAAGTTAACTACTAGAAGAAGGAAATGATTACTTTTTCGTGTATTATACTAGGAATTACTCGTTCTCTGTATCTGTCCAATACATAACAAATACGAGGAAAAAGAGAACTGGGCGCACCGTTGAGTAAACTGCGAATAATCAGGGCTAATGTCAGGAAGAGGGAATGAAGGAGATCTTTATGGGTGCGTGTGAAAGACCGATGCGAAGCAGACGTAAAGGTTGTGGAGGGATGTTGATCTAGAGATGAGGGCAGACTTGCCCATCAATTCCTTTTATGTCTACTCTATGTTCTCATTAGTGGAGTCACACTCCTTGTTGTTGAGTAATCGTTTTATAAATCCAGCGTTTAAATGAGATGTAACGTTTTTTACCGTCAGAATTACTAAAAATGATGTAAGTAGCACCACCCAAGACAGAATAAAACCCTCCTGATAAAACAAGTAATAAAACCGCGGTGGTGGTGGTCCACATGTAACTCCCCCGGAGTATGTCGATGTCCTCCTGCAGAGTGCGCTCTACCAGGAGCGGGGAAGTCAAATTTTGAGCGGTGTCGAGCAATATTGTGGCGGTACGTATAATTGGGTTATCTGATTGCCTATGGTTCTCCTTCAGGACGGTATTAGTGTACATGGCACTGGGCAGGAAGGCATGAACGATAGAAAACCCACCAATAAAGCCAAACAGCATCCGAGAAATAGCTGATGAGTACATGGCCGATGACTTTCTTACATTTCGAGGACGAAAGTAACACATAAAGAAAAGCAGTGGAAGAGGGAAGCAAACACTTCACAAGAAAGAGTCAATATATAGGTTATACATGTTTAGATTTACAATCAGTTGTAGGAAAATGTTAGAAGTACAATGTGGAAGTACCCTCTAGACGTGGATTCATCCCATGAAACTTCATATCCTAGCATTCGAGTGGAATATCATATGATAGAATTCCCTGAGTATCAAGAGTAAATGAAATATATATATATATATATATATTTGCTATTATCTAGCGTTCGCTAGGTTGTACAGTAAATAAAAATTAGGAAGTATCTACTTATTCTTTCGGATGTTGATAAAAAGGAAAAAACGAAACTGCAATACAATACAAAAAGGATAAACATACATGTATGTATATAATAAGCAAGATACAAATTCCTGCTCACAAAACTCAGAATTCATCAACACATTCCTTAAATGATTCGGACAAGTTCAACGAACCTGCACGCTCAAGCGAACGCGTGTTGACATACGCCCTCACAGTGTCGTCGTTCTGATCTCTAGATAACTCAAGTAAGGCGTTTTCATCACTTTCAAGCACCTCCATAGCAGGTGGTCGCTCTGTCTCAGAGTATTCAAACCCCATGGAAGCAGCTGAAAGTGGATTACTTTGATCCAAACCCCCTGCAGACGAAAGCCTGCGGCATGGTGTTGGTGGTGGGCTGTGAGAAAAGGAACGAGTGCGTTTTGAAGCTCTCTTCAGAGGTGTGGTTGTTTCCTTAATCAAATCAGCCTTCACTCCCGCCGTGGCTGATACTTCAGTGATCACGCATCCATGATCACTCAAAGCGCAGACGAGTGGGGCGTCCTTGACGATATCCTTCACGCATGGCTGAACATTATTTGAATGCAACACCTCTAACTGGGCTGCTGTGAGGCTTTTATCAAGATCCCCAATCTCAAACATATTCCGCAGCTGTATGCGTGTGAAGTAACGATGGAACTCTACCGACTGCTCCTCAGACTTCTGCATTGACTGCTTGGCTGCTATGGATTTAAAGATTTGGTTTCGGTAAACCTTTTCCTCTACTGTCCCGCAAGTCAAAAGACGGAAGATCAATACATCCTGATGTTTTTGACCTATCCGATGAACACGGTCCACTGCTTGAGCATCTGCTGACGGATTCCAACTGGGATCCATTAAGATAACGCAGGAGGCCGCGTGGAAGCTGACCCCGAGGCCGCCTACATGCGTGGTCAGCAGGCAGACCCATAGCTGTGGGTCTTCGTTGAACTCACGGATGGCGCGGGTGCGTTCTGAGGGGCTGCTTACATCACCATCTACGCGCGTGAATGAGATAGACCACGCCTGTAGAAGAACTGCCAGCATCGATAGAGTGCGTTTCGTCCGTGAGAAGACGCAACACTTGCGGCGGGACGCATTAATGCAACGGGTTATGATGTGGAGCGCAACCCTAAGCTTAGGACCGCCAAAGATATCACCCACCTCCTCGCAAGGCACCTGGAAAGGATTAGTCAGAGCCTGATGAAACCCTGCATCAGTGAGGCTAAACCAGGGGTGATTGCATATTTGCGAAAGGGCTGTCAGGAGCACCAGAGGTCGGACGTCACCCCCTTTTTCAGAAGCATCACCTTCGCCACTTACCCATTCATCCAGCTGGCTAAGGTCATCCTCCACTTCATCACCGTTTGGATTGAGTACCGTGTTCCCTTCAAACCTGCTTCGTACAAATAGCTCGTACTGTTTTCGCTGCAGCTCATTCAGACAAACCCACACTACTGTGTCGTGTTTGACACAGCATACAGCCTGTACATCCGCCTTTTCCCGGCGCAGCATAAATGGCTTGATGGCAGCTCTCAGCTTCGTCAACTCAGACTCCGCTCTCAAGCGATGCTGATCACTCGCATCTTTCTCATTACCATGCAAGAGGACTGCACTAATGGCACTAAAGTCCGAGCGGCTCGTGTTCAAAATGGAGCCATCCAAGAACTTGAAAATACTCCACATGTCCTCAAAGCTGTTCATAAGTGGTGTGCCGGTGAGGGCTATCTTGTGTCGTGACGAGAGGGTAATAGCGCCTTTGAAGGCCTGAGTACTGGCGTCCCTAATAAGGTGGGCCTCATCGAGAACAACATAGTCCACCAGCACAGCGCTCATGTTGGTGGCGTCCTGTCGCAGCACACCATACGTTGTGAGCATTACACATGGCAGACCGTAGGTTAGCTTCTTCCATCGACTCGCACGCTTTCCTTTAGGGTCGTTGTGAACAATCTCGACCACCTTATTATCTAACCGTCCCCATTGTTCTAGCGCATGCACCCACATAGGCAGTAATGTAGGTGGTACCACAATAATCGTAGTTTTAATCTTTTTTTGCGAATAAAGAGCCCCCAGGAAGACACACACTTGGACGGTCTTCCCAAGTCCCATCTCATCCGCTAATAAACACGCACGCGCCCTACAATGTTTTTTATATAGCCATTGAACCCCATCTCGCTGGTAATCGAAGAGCTCCGCATTAAGATCTGTAGGAATAGAAAGACACGTTTCGGCCTCTTTGGAGGATGAAGACGATATAAGAACGTTAGTTGGTGTCGTGGGTAGTTTCAGGCCAGTATCACGTATCAGTGTAGTGGATTTCTCCTTCCACGACAGAAGATCTTCTAATATATCATCATCGGCCATATTTATCTCGTTTTCCTCTTATTTTTAATCTCTCTCTGATAGAGATAGTGTCTTGATGGTAAAGATGAACATTAAATAGAAAAGTATGTGGATAAGATCAAAAGGAGGGAGAAAAAGTGCCCATTCATAAACTTTCAGAACATCAGCAATAAGGTTGCCACATCTAAAGTGGTAAACCTCTCCCTCCTCTCTATATTGATAAAAATAATGCTTGATATCAGCAGTAGTTATTCAAATTTCAGGGTTAATAAACCTGCATTGAGAGCTATGCTAAGTATTATAGCATTACTACTGTCATTGAGTTATTTAGTACAATGTTGTTGTATTCTCCTTCAATTGAAGTGGGGGGGAAAAGGAAACGAGTAAAAGATAACTCAGGTCAACGCTACACTACGTAAGAGTAACCTTCGCTTTCTGAGAATAGACCAGTGTGACGTAGAATATAATGCTCTCTTGATGCAGACGCAACGCTCTATAACACTGTGCGTCCCGCGTTATGTGGGGCCTCATAAAGACTCCAATATTTACATGCAAGCAAGACTATCAGGAGCGTCGTTTGTGTTGAGGAATCAGACCGCAAAAAATACGCATTTGAAAGAACACCACCCCCTTCCTCACGATGCTACCTTTGCCAGCATAGCCACCTATGTAAAATAATACCTTGAAAGGCGTAACAAAATGATAAACCCATACCACAGCCTGAAGCTTGGGGAGTATGTTTGGTTGAAAATACTTTTAGGGCTATGCAGAATAGTCTGTAAGGATGATATCATGTAGCAGGGGGTCGCAAACGTCCTTAATAATAATATCATACCCTAGAGACATAATAGCAAAGCCAGATATACTAAGAAAGACCTCATTGAGTAGAACTCTTTCGACTAGAAATAGACTGGTGCTTTCTACGAAGGGAGCTATCCTACCAGCATAAACGCAGAAGAAACTTTACACCGCCCTCTTTTTGAATGCCGGGCAACGATTGTGTCCGAAAAAAGTGCCACGTTTGATAAGATGATATCAGAACAATTGTGGAAATTTTTACATAGTGAAGCGTTACTTGAATTCGTGCAGAAGATATTTGAAGTCGAATCTGTAGATGAATACGTCAAATAAGAATGGACAAAAAAGAAAGGGGGGACTATCATGAAAAGTGTCATTCTTAAAAGATACTCAAGAAAAGGAGTACACACACTTCCGAATAGAGGAATTCCACGCGATTTAGGTCTGTTCCTTTGATTTCCTAACACTTGTTTATTGATCCAATGCGTAGAGTAGGAGATATAGTATGTTAGGTCATTGCTCACTTCAAGAAATCGACCAAAAGGAATATAAAACTAAAACCTGAAGATTAGCATACCCAAGGTGCGTCAACAATCTATAACGAGAACTGAAATCCTTCCTTGGCCTCAAAAATATATTACTCTGCTCGGACTGCAGCAATAATGTGCACTCGCTCACGTATCATAAAATCTAATCCTTTTTTCATTACAAGTGTTGAGCTGGAGGCAAACGCACTTTGAAATATAGTGTCGCAAGTCTTGCAAATATATATATATATATATGTATACACCTCGATACTGCTTAAATTTTTCTTCATGTTACTCTATTTCTATTACAATGACTTGGGGTAAAGTGTAAGCTTTTTTTATAACTCTTAAATGTCGCCTGCAAAGTGGTGATATTCAATTAATCGGGACATAAAGGGTTTTGTTGAGGCTGTATTTGAGCTTATCAACTTCTATTTGAGCCAGCTCTTCCTCAATATTTCGTCGTCGCATTTTGATGGAATGAGTGTCAAATCGAATCGGAATTTTACTGAGCTGCATCTCCAATTCCTCCTGTCGTGCCTCCAACCTTTTCAGAGTCTCCACCTTCTCCTGATCGGGTACAAGGCGGCAGCCCGGTGGGATCTTAGCCAGCTCTCGTCGCCGTTGCGCTTCATCCTCTATGGCCTGTTTCTCCGCCTGAAGCTCTGCCTTACGCTTTTGGAGATACCTAGGCACACGCCCGAGGCTGAGAGTCGACGAGGATGCTAAACCGGCAGAAGGTGATGAAACTTCTTCACGGTTTGACGTCGCGGTGGCGGTAGGCACGGGATGCATCCGTGTCACTTCCGATTTGCCAGTTAGAGACCTACGCTCGCGATACGTGAATTTCTGCGCGGACTCGCCGTCGCACTCCCGCACGTACACATGTATTTGGATATCGCCGTTAGGCCCATCGTTAGGGGCAGTGGTCGGGTCGGAGGCCTCGGGTTGAGCAAAGACTTGGGGTCTCACGTGGCTGTACTGGGCCTTGGACCGCGCTATGGCTTCCGCGTGCTGTCGCTTATCAGCCTCCTCCTGTATCTTGCGCTGCCGATTGAGCTCCTGCTGTTCACGAATCTGCAGTCTATTTAAACTATCAGCATTGTATGGCATTACGCCGTAATCAGTATCAAAATTGTGAGGTGTTACGCTGACCTAACAACAACGATAAGCAAAAAGCAAACGACAAAAAAAAATTGGAAAACTTAAGAAGCAAGGAATTCGAATCTCAGCATAACGGAAAAACAAAAAGAGAAAAATTAAGGGCAAAAATAAAATTAAAAGCAAAAGCAACCAAAGAAGTAAATGGAATATCGGCTTGCCGTTTTCCCTACTCGGTTGCTTAGACTTTCAAACCTCTTTCGGACTGGAAAGTAATGAGAAACATAAACTATTGTAGGAAGATTGAATCTCAACTACACTTGCTTGTGTTTTGTCTATGAATATTGGCTCTTGATAAATCAATAGCGGCACCAACAACGTAGTTTACCATAACATACTTCTTAATAAACATGAAAGTTGACAGATGTTACGTACTACGCTGTTCAGTAATGCAAAGATCACTCTACGTACCCACTATAAAATTAAGAATAATAGGAAACTCGTAAGCGAACAGAATCAAGGTATCCATAATAGCTTTCATAGTTCACACCACATCACTGTGAAGCACCCCAACCGTCCGTGTGACTTTGCGAATACGAATTATTCAGGTAAATCTATATCTATTTGCTTGACAATGTCTTTTGTTTGCCATTACGCTTGGATTTGCTGTCGAGTGAGCATTGCGTCGTTTTTTGTAGCTTTGGGAAGTAATAGTAATAAGCCCATGGCGATGTATTAGGTACCTCACCACTCGAATCATAGTTTTGCAGATAATACTTGAGGGGCCTACCATTAGGAAGCAAGCACACATCAGCGTCGATCTTCCGCTCCATCACGATATTGGATGGATCCAGCTTCTTCTTTAGGCGTCTGGTGCGAGAACCCTCCGCTGGGTATGCTTGAAATCCCCACTTGTAATAAAAATTCATTACGGAGCGATCGATCGGCGTCAGGGAAGCAGACGTTCCCTGCCGCACCCGTAGCCACTCCAAGGCCAGGAAAAGTAAGAAAGAACCAAGCCCATTGTGTCTATAGTCAACATCGCACGCGATAAAAGAAATCCATCCTTTTGTCTGCATAGCAACCAGCCCCACAAGGGCTTTGTCGCACGCCCTCACCGCGACGATGCGGCATGGAGCTTCTAATGTGGTGAGCTGCATCTCGATACCCGCAATATTACCCCGGCATGAGGCCACAACCAAGCTAGACCATTGCTTCCGATCATCTGAAGTTGCCATACGGAAATAAATTTCCTTGGAGTTGTACACAGGCGGTTGTTCAGGTAGATAGTAATTGAAGTACTTATGAACGATGCTATCGGATTTCTTCGACTCCTCAGAGGTAGCAGACCCGTTGGGGTGGTCGGCTGATAGCTCTGTTTCTGTCTTTATAAGATCCTTGGGAAGAAATGATATCGGTGTCGCTTTATAGTTTGACCCCTCCACCTTTTCCCTTTTCATGGGTGGCAAGATGGAAGCGTTATGAGGCTTTATTACCCTTAATGCGGGTTCTCGTTTCCGTTTTAGCCTAGACCTCCCTTCATTACGAAACCATAGCTTGTGTACGAGTTTCTCGTAAGCTAAAATCCCACAACCTGATACATATTCTTCAACCACACCCCTATTAACACAACTTGATGAAGCATCATTGTTTAGTTGTTCATGAATTAACGTGTTCTCTATATCAGGGACAGCTATCATCTCGTTAGGCATGTTGGACATCTAATATGCAATTCGGCGCTTAGTCAACTGGTGGTTGATGCTTATCAGACAGATTTTTAGAGAAAAAGGGAGGCTTAGTGCTATTTATATCAAAGAAAAACAAGAAAAATAGCACATTATCGCTCCATGTGTTGAATCTAGAAGTGTGCCACATTAGAAGAGTAGTGCTGCAATGCAACCGATCCTCACAAAATACCCCAATGTGCTCAAATTGGAAACCTTTGATAAAACCATCAGGACTATCCCCTTTCCTTTGTTGTAAGAACTTAACGACTCGCTCCCCAGTGGTCAGACATCGTTGAGGCTTGTCATAGCTAAGAAATTCATATACGTCTCAAGATATATATATTTTTCTATAAAAAACGTAAGACGGTACTCCTGTCCCTAACTCTAATCGAGAACAAATTAACTCTAGCTCACTTTCGTCGATGACTTAAAGAGGCAGAATTTTGAGCTGTCTACGATTTGATTTCTCCAATCTTGATGTTTAATATTTGCCGCCGTATAAACTTCATGCATCTAGAGAGTCAAGAATCAAGAACAATTTCAATAAATTCCCGTTGAACGACCCTTTCTTTTCCAAGATATATCAATCAGCTTAACAATAATAATCAATCAATGTTTGTTGATAATGTTACAGTGCGCTGGACAACACATCACGCTAATAGGAACAATAATAACTCAATATCAAGAAAGATCAAAATGTAAAGGGACACTTTAATGAAATACAAAGCTATAGCAGACAAGAACCTAGAGCGCATACTACATAGGTGCAATGTTTTCAACAACTACAAAATTTCATGCTCGATTTTATTGCCTTTGTAAGCAATAAAGTCTAAAAAGAGAAAGTACACAAGGAATGGTCTACTACCCAGGAATAAGTGGATCATCAGCATTAGCAGGCCAACCCAGCCTTGAAAACATTTTTTCCATATGTGGAGGAAGTGGTGCTGTTACACAAATGAATTCTCCCGATCCATTTTTGTATGGAAGTTGTATTTTTCTGTGATGTAGATGCAATGAAATTTCTTTGCCTTTGGAATCCCCAAAAAGTGAGAGAAACTGTGGAAAAGAGTTTTCTCCTCCGTATTTAGCATCCCCCAACAATGGGCATCGCAGAGCATGAGCAGCCATTATCCGCTCTTGGTGTCTACGACTCGTGAGGGGATAAAAGGATATAAAACTAGCAAACTCCAGCGCGCTCGCGTTCACTACAAACTCAGCGATCCCCACCTTTGTGTCCTTAGTCGGAGAAGGTCGAGCCACAATGATATTACCTCGATCACCCTTATGCACTTCAAAATGCATACGAATGCGTCCGTAATTAACGACAGGCTTGCCAGAGCACAATCCCCAATAGACACTAGTGGGCACAACCCGTTTAACAAACATACGACCTAGCATACGATGAGCATTTTTGGTTCTGGCAAGCACTACACATCCACTCGTTTCAGCATCCAGGTTATGACATACAATCGGATTTACCGTATTAGTGTACTTCCATGCTGGAAGAAGGTCTGCGATGTTCATGTCTAACGGATTAGTTGTAGGCATCATCGGCACCCCACTAGGTTTGTTAATTACAATCACATGCTCGTTCTTAAACAAAACCATTTCAAGAGCTTTTTCCTTAGCGTGAGATGATAATCGAAAGCGGGACTTCACCTGTGACTTTGAAGTGTCCATCTCTACACCGCTGGGTGGAGCCAACCCCCGCTGCCAAAAGGCATGCGTTGGAACAACTACAAGCTCGTCAAATTCAAGACGATCCGTGAGGCGTGTGAAGCGCTTTTTCCCATTCTTCCGATATCGATAAATATGTCCACTTTCTACAAGACGCTTGACAGTTTCATAACTCCATTCGTTATGATGCTGCATAACAAAGTCATCCACACGCTGACCGAACCAATCTTGTGTTACCACATGGTATTGGTAATCATTAGACTGGTTTGCAAGCACATCACGAGCCCTTAAGGACAATGGAATATGATGTTTTCGTGTTTCCTCAACGGGCTTCATGAGAGGCGTAGAGATGGGATCAGGCAAGTGGTCTACAAACGATGGTCTCCATTTGGTACGTAAAAATCTTGCAAGACGCATAGTGCTAGTTTTAAAAAAAGGTTCAGATGTCCTGCAAACCTCTTTCTGAAGGATTTGTGAATATAAGAAAAGGCAAGATAGAATTATTTTTCCTCACATGCTAAAAGGTTAAATCAATCTTTTATTATTACTTGAGTTTTAAAATAGTAAATATATAAATATCACCAATTTGTGAAGAATATTGCATGCTGTGTAGAATACGATTCCTTACCAACATATAAGCCAACACTTCCAGCGAACCCCAAGCTGAGTATACCAAAGAGATAAATAACAAATAGAAAATATCATAGAAGGGATATCTTTTGTTTTTTAATGTATCGAGAATTTTCAACTGGCTGTACATCTCCACTTTCTGAGGCCTTCAAACTTCATTAACTCAATATATCATGATATAAAGATACATTGGATTGTGGAAAAACATGAGTTATTGTATGGAACAAGATTCCATATATCATATGTCCACATAACACATGGAAAAGGGTCATGATATAACGCATGACGCAATACCATACATATTTCGTCTTTTTCTAGGCTTCTTCAGCACATCCTGTTAAAAATGTGATGCTTAGATTTACACTATTCTAGAACGTGAATGATCATCGATACATATCTGAAGCAATATAAAAGTTGCCCTGAACATTCAAGTTGTAAATTTCACCTTGTATAAAATCAATGATTCGCTTCTGGGCAAAGGCTTTAAATATGATCTTTTTATTCAGTGATGTTGGCGCCAGTGCAACCCTAAACTAATTGCTCTCTCTCCCCCTCTTTCGCTCCCTCTATTCATCTTATTCCTTCTAGTATGTATCTAGTATGAAGATATTTTAAGAAAACAAACTTTTCCCTATGAATGAACTACTGTAATAAAGGTAAAAATGGAAAAATACATAACGCAGTTGATAAAAATTCTGCACATGTTATCTGAGATTATTAGCACTACTCCACTGGAAGAAAAATGACAAGCAGACTTTTCTTATGGATGTATGAGTGGATGTGGGTGGGTTAACTGAATTAAGGATGCGGTTTAAATAAACATAATACTTTCAAAGGGGAGTAAATTAGTCATTCATCACACGTTTCAAATGTTACATGTGATAAACACACCTCCATAGTTCTAGACAGAAGCAGAGAGACCCTTCTTCGCATCTGCTTCCGCTTGTTTCTGACGCATGCGTTCAGCATCAACTTCCTTTCGCTTTGCAGCAGTTATTCCATCGTTACGCTTTCCTTTATTCTCATCTTGTCTTTTTTTAATTCCCTTTTCACGCGCAAGATCCCGTTGGTTACCTCGTGCCATTTCCTTGCTTTTTGGATGTGTTAAGATTGTGTTGGTGTAATTTGAAAGATATTATATCAGCCTTGTAAATTTATCTTCAGCTAATGCAAGGGAAGGTCAAGCAGATACATTTTAAACTTTTGACAACCTTTTTTTGGAGGGAGTATTTCCTTCTCCAGTTGAGGAAAGAATGTGAATCACTTATATTCGAGATTAAAATATGGGTATCACATAATATTTATATACTAAAAGAAGCAAAGCTCACAAAATATTAAAGAGTACTTTGAGTCTTGCCTTTGAGAAAATTAGCGAGTGACGGTACCAGACTTTTCCTCGAAACAGAAGTGTCGCTTAAAGAGAAGGCAATTAGTATATGGCTCTTTCCTATCTCAATCTTGTCTGATGGGTAGAATATTAGACGCTTTTGGAATGAATTCGCGTAATCTATGAACATTTGAAATTCGCTCACTTTCACAACAAATAGGATATCCCTCGTATGAGTTTCATCCTTTTTACCTGCAAAACTTACAACTAAGGCATCAAGTTTATTTCTAATCAAAAAGAGATAGCAAGAAGAAGCTATTTCTTCCAAGGTGTACTTATCTTTAAACTTATCGTAGGAACACGGGATAGAGCTTATGCCGGTATCCAAATGAGAGTTCTTGTCACCCATTTCAAAACTAAAAAATTTATAATCACGTTTGAAATTTTGTTCAAGTGATAGCCCAAAAATATCCCTTCTCCATTCCGACAGTTTCTCAAATACTTTATGTGAGTCTATCTTTTCTGGCATCATTGAAGAAAGCCATTCAAACATTTTGACGTCCTTAAGTGTTGTTTTTTGTTGCTGTGAGTCAAAGTTAACTGTGTCCAAAATTATGGTCGATAAAAATAAAATAGGGTACGGAACTGTGATACCAGCCTCCTTGTAAAGTTCAGCAACTAACGTGCAGGCAGAGCCTACCGTTTCGATAACTCGTAGTCTATTAGTTTGTTCGACATATAACTTATTATCAAAGTGGTGGTCAACAATGCCAACTACATTATTGTTGAGGAAGCTTTGAGAAACGGAAAGTTGATTATGGTCATAGAGAACAATATTCGGTAGTAAGTCAACAAGATCCAAATAGTTACCTGCGTGGTCTATTGTAGTGGTGCTTGGTATAACAGAAATCAGTGATGAAATATCCAATCCAATCTGATGAAATAAATGATAAACATCAGTCCGTAAAGGTAGTTCATCCAACGGAAAGTTGATGGCGGGAATAACAGGGGTCATTCCGTACTCTGGCTGAGAATCCAAGAACATTGCAAGGCAAATAGAGCCCACAACACTATCCATATCGCCAGCTTCGTTTCCTAAAACAACAGTTAACTCTCTACATCTAGAAGTCACTTTTTGTAGGCTTTTCCGAAGATATGTATTAACAAGTGACGCCATCATGCTAGTTAAGCAAAGGATATTAATAAGTTGGAGAATTTAGTGATATAAGAAAGATTGAAATTTACAGCATGTTGTTGCGATTTGAGCACAAAATATAGTAGCAATGATTGTTATACATATGTACGATATCAAAGGAAAAGATTAAAAGGAATATAAATATTCAAGAAACTTAACAATCTCAATACAGCGATACGATCTACACTTGTTTAGAGTGATGTATATACCTTAAATTTTTGTAGGTCATCAAAGGTTTACAAATCATTGGAGACAAAAAAAGTAGTAGTAAAGATTCTCCTTAAAGTATACTTTTAAGAAAACTGCTAATATATCAATCGATTAATGGCTAATTTGCCAATGTGTCAACCAGGCGCTGAATGAATCGCATTTTTTTTCGCAAAATATTCGAGTTTATTATTCGCAAATTTTCTGTATTTGATTTGATTGCATAGTAATGCATAGGATAGCCCTCGTGTATAGGGAGCAACCTTTTCAACAAAAGACGTAGGATATGAAAAAAGCACTATACGTTGCATATCATAACCCATTCTATACTGATTGGCGTACTCCCGAAGAATGACTAACCAAACAGTAGAAGTCACGAAAGATCATATAAATCCTTAGTAGAAATATTCGTCTTTAATGAAACATAAATATATAATAATAATAAAAGAGAATAATACCTCATAGCTTCAACTCACTGCGATTCCCTTAGCTGAATTGTGAAAGGGTGCCTGACGCCGCCGCCCCAGGTCGAATATATTTTATTCCCCCCCCCCCCCCTTAAGTGAGGAATCTTGGGAGCCACCTTTCAAAAATACCACAAGCGGAGATATACTTTACAAGTCTACGGAGGATAAACCTCTGCTAAATGTGGGGGGATAGGAAGAGGGGGGAGGAAGGACGCAATAGGTGAGGGTGGTATCATTGCATAGATAATCTTTGCGCAAGGGGTACAGTTAGACGCAATGAGCACTCTATGTCAGACTTAATACCGCTGTAGCGTGCGCCCAGTCTTGCAGTAAAGTGTTCATGAGATTTGGAATCCCACCCTGTTGTGTTATCGTTTTATTTACACACAAAAAACAAGTTATTTGTATATTTCATTTTTTTCTAAAATTTTAGCTCTTAGTAATAGTGAGTACTTTTCCTCTTCAGTAGGTATGTGTGTCTGAATGCAAATGGTTCTCTACTTTATAGCCTTTTTACACCTTCGAGAAGGTTTAATAGATTAGTTGATCTAATAGAAATTAACAAGCGCTAATTTATACCTTGCACAAATTATTATGTATTCCTTTTCTGGAGCAGGTAAACCATTCTCATTTGGGACTGTCAATCACCAACTTACTCAGACCACTACCGATTGTGTTAGCAAAGTTCGATTCTCGCCAGTTGGTTTTCCAGCATTTCTTCTTGGCGTTACATCATGGGACTGCAGCTGCTCTGTTTGGCAAGTGCAATCAAACCAAAATGAAATACAGGCGGTTCCATCATTTACGACGACTCATGATGCTCCTATCCTTGATCTTAGCTTCTCATACGATGGGAAAGCATTTTTTGGTGGATGTAGCAAGACGGCAACAATGTGGAATTTATCTACAAACCAAAAATCAACTGTTGCTTCTCATGACCTGCCTATAAGCTGCCTAGCTTACATCAATCACCCACAGGTTAATGACCTTCTTATAACTGGTAGTTGGGATGGAAAGCTGCGTTGCTGGGATCTTCGACAGCCGAATTTTATTATGGAGGAAAACTTGGGTGAACCAATTTTTGCTTTGGATGTGCAACGGTCAAAGCCAATGATGGCTGTAGCGACCGGACGAATGGTTCACATTTTTCATACCGATTCCATGCGCAAGGAGGATACGCTAAAGCCACCAGATGTAGTGAAATTTAACATTCGATGTGTTTCCTGTTCTTCTGACTTTGAGGGAGTGGCTGCCGGTACCTCTGAAGGTCGTTTGTCTTTTTTGAGAATGGATAAAAAACCTGGTTGTACTTTTAAAGCACATATACAGGGAGCTGACGTAACGCAGTATGTAATGTACCAGACCAACTTCTGTGTTCATCATCCCTCATCTCCATTAGTTATATCGGGTGGTGGTGATGGGGTTTTGGCCGCCGTAAACAGGTCTACAAAAAAACTACTGAGAAGTATGCAACCTGAACTCAAAATTGAAAACGACCCAGTTCCGATATCTGCTGGTGATATAAGCCCTGATGGATCTCTCATCGCGTATGCACACAGCTATGATTGGGCGATGGGACGAAGTGGATATAGAAACCAGCCAACATCAGTCCATATTCGAAAGATTGAAGGCGATGTTAAGTGAAGTTGATAGATCGTATTCTTTTATGTGTATCGTTGTCCTGGTTTCGCTCTGCACAACACATAATTAGAAATAAAAAAAATATATTGTTGTCATGAAATATTGAATAAATATATTGTGTATTGGTATACAACGAAAACAAATTTAACACTTGTCAAATTATGATTAACCCCTTTTTAGTATTTTTTTTCTTTTGCTTCTTGCCTTAATAAATAGAGTAACACTTTTTAGACTAGGGAATAATGTCTGAAGAGTTCACATTCGGATATGAGCTTAAAAGCAAACAAGTACGTCGCTATAAACTGAATGATATCTCTAGCGTGCGACGTGCTATATGTGCAAATGCGCAGGAGTATCTTTCATTTGAAGGCATTAATGAGGAGTCTCCAGTAAACATTTGGCGAACCCTTCTTCATGTCTTCATTTCGTCAATGGGAGTCCTTATATTCCTGAACAGGAAAAAAATTACACAAGATTGGCCTTTGTATATTTTATCGTATGCCGGATTTTTCGGTGTAGTAGCTGGTATGCTTGTTAATAATGCTATGCAACAATCGCATTCTGTATTTTTTATGGGATCAGGTAAACTTGAAAATAACGCAATCAAAAAATTTGCGGGACTAAATCGCCATAAATTACGATTTCATTTGTTTGTTTATCCTTATTCACCTCAAGTAAAATTTCTTGCAGAAATTATTGAGTCAAGACGTCTCTTTGAAAATCCCAAATCTTTAGTTTCAGTTGAAAAGACCGTACAATATGGCAAGTATTTCGGCTCAACAGGCTTTTTTTATCCACCGGCCCTTGTAAAGGATATTGATGAAATAATAGAAAGCTTGATTCAGAAGATTTCTCAACATTTAAAATAAATAGGAAACAATAAAAAAGTGTCTTATTCTTCAAGTGCAGAAATTCGTATATTGTATCTGCATACCTAATGTGAGTATTTGGCTATATTTTTGATTCATTTTATTTTTTCTTATTTTATCTCTCTTTTTTTTCAAAGGAAAACATATATCATAATAACGAAGACTAATTTTCTGAAATGGTCTCACAAAGAGTTGTACGCTACGTTGGGTATGCTGGAGCAGCAGCAAACTGGCTTGTTCCAATTGCTGGTATCGTGAATTTTTCATCCCGCCCGATAAATGATATCGATGTAAAAATGACATCAGTACTTTGTGTCTATAGCTTATTGTTCTTACGTTGGTCAATCGCCGTTTCACCAGTCAATTATCCGTTGTTCTTCTGCCATGCAACAAACAGCACGGTCCAGGCTGCGACATTACTTCGACTTGGCTATGCTAAGATAACTCAAAAACCTAATAAGCAATTAATTAAGTAATTCATTGATTATTTATATTCGAGGTTGGCATAACTGCATAGACTTATTTATTGCTTATGCCTCAACTTTTCAATATATTCAGGTGCAATTTTCTCTCATTTCGCTCGATTTTTGTGTTGCTATTAAAGTTATAATTTGTTGCCTTTGCATTTGGTAAAGGGCATACATTACGCTTTTATATAAATTAATTTAATTTTCGGCACAGGTGACGAAGGCTCGAGAGAAAGTATATTTGTCCACTTAAAGGAGAGAAAAAAGGCTCAAAAATCCAGGATTTTAAAGTAGTTACGTATCCAGGATAAAACCTCAGAAGCGAATTTGTATTTTTTTATTGTAATCGGATTTAATTACTTTAGCTGTGAAACTGCAACTATAGTAAAATGAATCAGTAGTGCTACCTTTAGAAAAGTATTCGTATAAAATAACTACATTTGACATTCAATCTATTTAGTTTTGTTAGCTTGAATCAGCAACGTTGCGTATTTCTTCTTTAAAAAATAATACTTATATCATTTTTTTCAGTATATATGTCTTTATAATTACCAAGTTAAAATAGGTGTAAAGTACTATTCCATGAACCTTGAACATGCTTTTTTGTCGGCCAAGAGACGTTACAAGGTTCTTCTTCGTGAAAAAAATTCCAAACCTTCGGGAAGTGTGGATCCCTTGCTGGCAACAGAGCTGAAAGCTCTTGAGGAAAAATTCCCTGATCTTATACAATTAAGTGGCATAACCACTGAACGTGATGTGTTGCCATCATTGCTAACCGCAAATGATAAAGCATCTAATCACCGAGACGGTGTGACATCCTTAGATTCATATGAAGAAGGTGATAGTACAGTGCTTCAAAATTCTCCACCTCAGATTAGCAACAGCACGGATTCCCCTGCGCCAGCTAGGAACGATGAGGAACATAGCCCAAGATTGAAGGAGAAAAATGAACTGAAACGATTATTTTTATTAGCTACCTTTGTCCTGGATTTGTATAACAAATTTCATGAAAGATCTGCGTTTGATCCATTGAGTTACATGAAAGTACTATTCTTTTCTATCGCTAACGCTTTATTCCATGTGTTCGTTTGTGATCCTTGCTCAATCCTAGGTGTAAATGTTATGCCTTCTTTGTTCTGCTGTATGATCCATTTAACGAACCTCTACTCACTTTGCATTAGACAAAAGGATCGGATGTTGTTTACAATGCTATTAGCCTACATATGCCTTGATTTCGTCCCGTCTTTGGTAACCAGCTCTGTTTTCTATTTGTTGACAATCTCTTTTTTGAATAAACTAATTGCTATGAATCTTCACTTCCAATGTGATGCCTTCTCAGAAGAATTATGAATAGGGTCTTAAGTCTTTAGAACGGGAATATTGGGAATAATCATAAAAACATATTAAATTCGGCACTACCGCTAAACGAAGCGTTAGAAAAATCTCTAAGCGGTTATGTTACAATTTTTTATCCTTATTTTGTCTCTTTCACGAACGTGGGTCTAAATAAGTAAAAGGAAGTCAACTTTGTGACCTTGATAGGTTTTTCCAAGGTTTTTTTTAGGATATATACTTATACATACATATATATATATATATATATATTGATGAAAAATGTCTGAATTGGACAGAATTCTGATACAACCTATCATTGACATAAAGGAACCGATAGAAATTTCTAGTGAGAATGTTGAAGATGTCGTTGTCAACATCCACGTCATTCTCCGTAAGTGTCTGTATTGCATCCGGCAAGAATTACCTATTCCATTGGAAACATTTCTTTTCATCTTAGCGCAGGCTGCGTCTTTCAATCCAGATCGACTCTGTAATGCGATGTGTCATGTTATAGAAGGAGAATCATGTGTAGATTTATTTGCGGAAGTATTTAGGCATCTACTGTCAAGAGAGGGCGCTCCTTTGCGTTTAAGATTTGACATTGAAATACTTTTCGAGGTAGTGCATGCCTTGTGTAGCGAACCAAAACTGAAGAGTTCACTTGGGTGGACTATAGGGCAGTCATTATTGAGCTTTATGCTGGACACATCTCAACATTCAGATGATTGCCGAGTCCACCGTAGCTGTGCAAGTGCGCTAATTACACTTTTACGAGGCTCTTTTGCGAACAAAAACCGTTTCAAGGTAGAATGCGGGAAAATAGCCGCGGCTCTTGAGAGGTCCTCTGACTTTTTTTTCCAAATGCAGTGCACGGAAATACTTTTCCGGCTATATGTCCATGACAGTGGTGCGCTAGCACAGGGGCAAATGAATGACTACCTACGACGTGGCATCAGTACCCTGCATAACGATGCCACCCTGCTGCGCAGCATACAGAACCTTCTTGATGGCTACAACGCGGAGTTCAACGTCTCGCGCATCCTACCTTTCACAATTGTTCGAATGGAAGTTTCCGGCACGGAAGTATGCCGCCATACAACGCTATACTTCTCGTCGCTTCTGGTGGTGGTGATGCTTCCTGGGGGGACCGGCGCGAGCTTTTCGATCCCCTTTGAGCATATCCGCTCGGTTAAGCTGTCCAAGGATCACAAATTAGGGCTTCGCCTGAACGTGATCCCGCGCGAGCTTTCTCAAGTAATGGACCTGTCCAGCGGGCGGGATACCCTACACGTCTTCCTCACGCAAGCCACGCTCGTGCGCCTTCGATCGAGTGGCGTGCACGAGTGGATCGCAGCGCGCAAGCGCAACGCACCGCGTCGCTCCTCTGCACTCGCGACGAGGTTTCCCCACTCCTCCGAAGCCCCTCGCGTCCCCCTTGCGGAAGCTGCAGAGGAGAAGAAAATCCATCCCGGGGAGGGAGAAAAAACCCAGCCCGTGGGGGAGGAAAAAACCCATCCCGTAGAGATCGCGGATCGGCTCGGCGAAATCCACGGTGCGGCGGCAATCAAAGCGGCGCGCGCGCGGGCAGACCGCCTCCGCCACCACCGCCGCGCCTGCGAGGTGCTGCAGAGTGAGTTGGAGGAGCTCCAGCGGCAAAACGCGCGCGAGCGCGATGGATTTGAGGCCGGCTTCCGTGAGGAGATGGCGGCGATCCGCCGCGTGGAGGCTGAGATGAAGGCGTGCGCGGCGGATCGCGTGCAATCCCTCAACGCAGAGCTTGAGGAGATGCAGGCCTTGGGCGCCGCGCTCAAAGGTGAGGTTGATAGGCTCCGCGAGCGGCTCGCGAAGTCCGTCGGTAAGCTTGAAGGCGTCGAGGAGGTCTGCCTCGCGCGCGTAAAACGTTTGGTGGACAGTCGAATGGAGGAGATCGAGGCGAAAATGCACTCCCTCTTGGCGGAATCAACTCCACTTTCCAAGGTGTCAAATGCCCTACGACAGTACATGCACGGAGATGCAGGGGAAGCTGCACCTAGAGCCGAGCAACTTAAGAGTTGACGTTTAGAAGATTCATAAATATTCACAGGACGTACAGACAGACAGTAAATATATATCTTTACGCCTTTCTTGTAATTAACCTTGACTTGGTTTATATTGCTGTTTTATAGAATAGACAAGAGAGAAGAGATATCGTTTGTAGACGTATTATTATTCGATCTTGGCTACGACAAGTAATTTCACAATTTGCTATACAACAAAGATACCTGCTTAAGACTAAATCGAAGTACCAATGCTTTATAGTTTGGTTTTGAATGATATTATCTATCTATCTATTTATATATAGATAGATAGATAGATAGCTACATCTATGAACTTAATATCATCCAAACGGAAATTTCTCGACCTTTAAAATAAAGGTTTCAACTATACACGCTCTCTTTATTTCTACAAATCTTGCTCTTCATTTTTTGGTGTAAAATGAAGGTAGGGGCCACGTTGTGTTACCACCGGTGATACATCGGGATACTCATGATTAAGGGTAGGTTACAATTTTTAGGCAAAAATAGCTCCGTTTTAAGACGTTTCCCATTGACAAAGTGGGGGTGCATGGGCTCTGGTTCATTTCAAACTTTCTATGACAAGATTAAGGAGGAAACACAGAATAGTAATGAGGGACTGGGCGCTATGTTTGCGGGCCTCCCACGGAGCCAAACACCACAAGAAGTGCCTGAAAGACTTAATGAATGCAGTCAAGAAGCTGTAAATACGGCAGAAGAAATTCACTTCGGATTCTTAATCTTTATTATTTCCATGATGATAGCCGTAGCGCTTTACGCGGACCCCTATCGGCAGGACCAATACACGCGTCCATACAATCAAGACATGGTTCGTATTACGTACATAGGTGAGAGAAATGAAAAATAGATCCAACCATTCAGAGGCTCTCTATTCTTAGCGAACTGTCAATCTCAAGTAGTTGTCATGTATGTACAACAGCACAATAATTGTTGTCTAGTCACGGTACCACTTTTATATTTATCACTGAAACCGTGTTGTTACAATGACTTTATCCCCTTTTGTGTGCATGTAAAGGCCTGATAGCTTAAGTTGTACAAAATAGGTACACCAATAAAAACATATACTCAAATTTTGTGGGAAAAGATTCTGAATCCAAGTCCAAATTATGGCGAAGGAAACCGCGAAGAAAAACTGGCGACGTAATGAGGTGCGTATGAAGGTCTTCACGCTCATCACAGTGGCTGTCAATTTGCTCTATACGGGCTTAATTATATACCGTAGGGGAGGGTTGCCTTCCATTTCTGATTTGGTGGCCATCGTATTCTGGGCAGGACAGGAGTATGCAGCTCTAAGTCTCATTAAGGGATTCGCTAAGCCATCTTTTGACTCAAATGGAGTGCTTCTTAGCTGCCCTGACGTGTCTGACCCTAAGGAATTAGGTTATTATAGCTTTATTCAGGATCTGCTTTGGGTTTGCTGGGCGGTCCAGACGTTCTGCAATATCCATACTGCCTTCTTCGTATTTTACCTTCCTGTTCCGGCTACGATTATCTACAAAGGTTGGACCGTTGCACGCCCTTTTCTAAAAAACATGTTGGGTATCGAAAGTGGTGACACCACGCACGACACAGCGGATGGTAACCAACCCCCACGCAATCGTCAGGAGCGACGCCGCGCCGAGTTAGAGCAACGAAAAGCTCGACGATCTTAACCATTTTAAATATCTTTACGAATGACGAACAAATAGGTTGAGCAAACATCGCTAAGCTCCTCACATGTTGTATCTCTTTTGATGTTTGCCCTTTAAGTTATAATTACTAATATCCTCACAGTCTCATGGAGTTTTTTTTTTAATGTCATCTCACATATCGTAATAATATCCATTCAGCATTGGCCAAATTACTATTTCGAAGAACTTTGTTTAGCTATTCTGTAACAAATACTAATAGTCTCTAATGGGTACTTCGAAGAGTAAAGAGGCCACCGAATATTATGAAAAAGTCTTCACCAGTCTTGACCACCCTACTGAGGATGATTTTACAGTACATTTAGCGCTTTTCTCGAAAGAAATTTCCTATGGTATCGAGTTGGAGGCGGTTGCGAGGCCCATCGTCATGAAACTAGTCGCACACGGAGTGCAAAACCGGTGTTTAAGTTGGCTTCTTCGCTATTGCGGGAAGATAATGGCCCCTATTGTTGCCTCGTCCTCCGTGGCGAATGAAACGCAGCTCACCTGCTTACGTCTCACGGGGCTGATTCTGCGGCGCGTCCATGCGCTGACGCGAGGCCGCTCGATGGCACTGTTGGAGCTCATCAGCGACGATAGGACTGAACTGGACTCTAGTAGTGAGCTTTGGGTCCAAGGCAGTAGTGACGTTCAAAAACTGTGCGACCTTCTCTTGGATTACGTAACTTATGTAAAGCTTGACGTCAGTACGGTGATCACGCACGCAGAAGTGGTATCCTTACTTCTGAGCATGTGCTCTTCCTCCCTTCATCATACTACGCGTTTCGAAAAGACTCATGTTGACGTGTTTGTAGAAATGATTCTATCTTACAGGCAGCTGGAGGCCCTAGTGGGGGTCCTTCTGGTTCGTATTATCGAGTGGGATAAGTGCCCGGAACAAATGAAGCTGCAACTATATAAAGCTGACCAAAAAACGAATTTCGAAAAATTGTTTTCCTGGTTGACAGGTGCGCGCAAAGACGTCGATAGCATGAACTCAGAGCACTCAAAAGATGTAGTCAGCCCGATGGTTCAAGATAACTGCAGCTATTGGGAGCTAACATTCCGTCATCTCGCACAGTTGCTGTCATTATTAGTAATATATCAAAGGGGTAATAAAGTCAACCCTGTAGTGGAGTACATTAAAACTCTGAAGGATGGTGAATTAGTAATATTCGCCGCTCTTCTGGAGGCTATCTCGAAGCGGTTGGCGAGCTGCTCCTTTCTGTGTGCTCTGCTCTACGTTTTGCTGCATGATCACCATAGCCTTTTGCCCGACGTACTTGCCTCCGATCATACACAAGTAGTGAGAGTTATCCAATCTTTACAACACCTTGGCTACGCTGTCTGCACGCAGGAGGATTCTCACGAAGTTCCCAACACTCCTCTCGCAAGTGTCGGAAGCTCCAGGGATGACTGTTTTGGGGTGGATATCGCCAAACACGCTCTCAATTCGAACACGCTAGCGTGTATGATGCGCGCTATGACGCAATTTTCGTACCCTTTTATATCTTTCATGACCGCCACGTTGCTCTTGATGCTCTCCCAGGATCTAGTTGTAAGCCAACAGGTCCTTAGTGCGTTCAGTCGGCAGAGTCTGCCATTGAGGCGCACTTCCTCTCAGGAACTCTCGGTGGGTGCGTCTTGCCTTATTGTCATGTGTGTTGGTATTATCAAGGCTCTCAAGGACCGAAACGAGCAGCTGGCGACTATTTACGCTTCAGGCATGAATAACATAGCAATCCATGTGCGCGATATCGATTCGTATACATCGCAGCGACTTCTCAATCTCATCGTTGTCATTCTCAAGAAGCTGCAGCTCTTCGAGAGAGAATATCAGCAGGCCACAAAAGGCCCCTGTGATAAAAATCCGGATATAGGGCTGAAGGACGACGTGATTCAACAAAACTTTTCCCCATACAGCGGCATGCAGTTTGGTAGGGATATTCAATTACCAATGAGTAGGTCCACTGAGGAAATCCAACACGACGCCCAACTATTTCTTTCGCTCCTAGACATTGTTGTGGATGCGTTTGAGGTGATGCTCCTGCGCGACCTTAGTCGCAATAATGAATGCCTTATTTATGAGTTGCTCTATCATCGAGATGAAATTATTAACCTTGGCTCATATAATGATGAAGGCGCCAATCTGAAAGCGAATGCGAGTGAGTTCTTAGAAAACTCAGGGTATTTCATACCTCATGTGAAGAAATCACTGTCTGGCCTTTTGAAGTGCATTTTCAGCTACGAAGCGGAGATCGCGAGGACCACAAACACAAGCAGACGAAGTGAGATTATTAATATCATTCGCCGATATAATCAAGAACAAAGCTCTTCTCAGCTGTCACAAGAGCCCTTTAGTGAAGATGTTCGAGGTGGTCCTCTGATGTCCGGCAGTCTTCTCGACATCAAATCTTGGATGAAGTCAGAAAACAAGTCAACCTTAATGGAAAATAGCTTAGTGAACCCTAATCTAGCTCGTAAGCGAACCTGTGAACTTGCTTACATGTACGAGGAAAACCCAAATAGTTATGATTTCTTTGCTCCTTTTGTGTGGTCAACCATGCTAAACGACGCCCGACTTCCAGGTGGCATCCTGTGGTGCACTAGCATCAGGGAGTTACCTTTGTTTTTGTGTCAATCTAATTAGGAGTTGTCACTATTTCCTTCTCTGATATATATTTTTGGTGCATTCTCATTCACCTTTTGGTTGAAGCATATATATATATATATGTTATTCCCCTCTCTAGCGTTATTTTTTGATTTCACAAGCGTGTATGTGCGCTTATTCTCTCTGTGACGAGGCAAAGGAAGCTAAGGGGAGCTTTTCATCTATTTCATATAAAGATAACTCGGATAAGTCATACATTCCCTGCGAAAGGCACGGACGTTTATTTCCATGGCAATGTGGAAAAGTTGAAGCACTTTTAATACCAATTCCCCCAAAATAAAATGTGATACTAAAAGTAATGATGGATTGAGTAAACCCTATTTGTTCTGATTGTCTTTTTTTCATATTTCATGTCTCTATGATTCGGATTAGAAAAGTTGATAAGGGACATAAAGCACTAGGCAGACTCTTTATTGCTTACTACTTATTACTTCCTCCCTCTAAGCCACAATGAAGGGAGTGGAGCAGCAAGCTCAGCCCGTCTGCATGTCTTCCTTTTTCTTTGAACAGTTAGCCTCACTGATATCTGACCATCCATCGCAAGAATCAGAACCCACCTCCGCCACGGTCCATCCATCTTTCGTTACTGCGAGCAACAAGATAAGCCGAGTGCTATGGGATTTCATGGCCCCGGCCTCCTACCGTGAAGATGTTATGAGCTTCCTCCAGGATGAACACCACCGAACACAAGAGTTGAAATCGGAGGTCGGTGAGGCGTGGCTCCGAGTGGAGAAACTCATAGCACAGAACAAAATCCGTCGAGCGTTTTTGGATGAAGAACGGATTTATGAGCAGCTGCAGGGTGTCCAGTCTATGTGCTTCTGGGCTGCTGAAGATATCGCTCGGCGCTTTAAGTTAGATGTGTCCATTGGTAAAGAGGATGAAAGCCATTTAACGGCATTGAAAGAGGCAAGAATAACCCTAGATTTTTCGGTACTGCCAAGGAATGCTCCTAATGAACTTGCGGAAGTTCCTGACCCCGGGCATGTCAGTAGCGGTTTAGCAACGCCGTTGCCGTCTGTGAATGAGTCCGATACTCCGGTTTTAGCGTGCAGGGCACGCGTTGCGCGACGTCTATCCGACAAGACTCTCATGAATCCCAGCAAGCGGCCCTACTGTATCCGACGTTTGTTTTCTCCCATCCTGCAGAAACGTGATAAACTGCCAAAACACTTCACACGCTTTCTCAATGATTTACAACAAATCCAATCAAACAAACTACCAAGCATCGAGGCAATGCTTCAAAGTAGCATTCTCTTCAATACTCCCCTGCATGTGCCGTTCCAGGTTATTGCTCAATTCATCACACGCGACCTCACTTTGCCAAACACATTTGAAGCAATGGAAGGGAAGCTAGTAGAGCAATACGATTTTGTGAAGGGCTCCGTTGACCAGTTGTGTGAATTTCTCGAGACCGCGTCTTCTAATCCGACCAACATAGATTTATTGGGTGAGGAAGAGCGCTCTGCCATGGCACGTCAGATGTGGGATCTACTGTTTAAAGAGCTAGAGGCTCATAAGGAAGGGTATAGGTCAATTCACGAAGGCTACACAGAACTGACGGTGGCCGCCACAGAACACTTTGATAAATTGAGTACTCATCTTGACAACACTGCGGCTTTAGCCAGGCAATCCATGGAACAGATGCAAGCTGATGCGGCGTTGTGTGTAGAGGCCATCGAGCGATCTGGATCACAAATAGTGAACCTCGTTGAGCGTGCAACCAGCGAGTTCGAGAAGGATCTCGCCACGCTCGAGGAGTCCATTCGAGCTAAGTCATTCATCTTATCCAAGTCCGAGGCTGCCCAGGAAAAGATGGCGCGTCGTGTGCGAGAGGTGGTCAAGGAGCTGTACGTCGAGCAGGCCAAGTACACGCGTGTATCCCAGGAACTGCTGCAGGATCAGCTCTCCCTCGCTCAGCTCCGTGCTAGCCACAAACAGCTTCGGGAAGCGGTGGCTACGCGGTACGAAATGGTCTCCACTGCTAAGCAAAAGAGCAAAGAGCTCCAGCAGATGCTCGACGCCGCGGAGGCTGCTCAAGGGGACCTTTTATCTGCTTGTCGTCAAGAAATTGAACGCCAGCGGAACGATGCTTTTTATCGTCGCTGCCGTGTCGTGCGCTATGCTGTGGACAATGTGCAGTGGTGGTCGCGATGTGTGGGCGATATGGCTTATATATATGAAGCGCGGTATCGTGCGCTGGATGGTAAGTCAAAGGCCGCTTCTTGGCAGACGCACTATCTCTTAGCAGCTGAAAAGGATTGGGCAGTGGGAAATCTCCTGGAGGTCCGACCCGAGATGACGGAAGTGCAGAAAAGGCGGCTCGAGGTGCAGGACATGGCGAATGCAGTGGAAATTGATATGCCGACCGGAACTTTACCTATCTCAAACTCTACACGCCTCACTGATACCACTTCCGGAGTCGATCAGAGCCGTAAGTTGATGGTGATCTTAGATGGGCCGCAGCGAGTCAACAGGGCTGTGCCCACTCTGAGGAAGTATAAGACCAATAAGAACCATCTTCGCGGGGAAGTTATGGATGAAGCACCTGTAGTACAAGCTGTTCCAGCTATAGCAGATGCAACTGATTAGGTAAAATGTTTGTGGTTGATTTCTTGTTTTGGGGGTAGTTTTCTTTCTATGTACATGTATTCTATCAAAGGGGGGCACCCCGGATAGAGGGAGCGAAATTTTGTTTTCCCTTATCCTCTTTTTAACTCTATTGTAGGGTGCATTCGGTATGCTTCTCCTTAGTACTGCTGGGTTTTTGGTTTCCATTTCAAGCATGTTGATAAAGAAATTGTTTCAATGATCATAATGCAAACAAAATGGACGAAGAAAAGCAACATCATGTGAAATAATGGCTAAGACTAGCTTCAGCTCATTTTTACTTGTTTCTGGTGGTAACAATGGATGCTCATTCTGTCCAGCTTCTTTCTAACCTCCCCTTTTCCTCTTTTTCTCAAGATGGTGTGATCTCGTGTCTAAATTCATGATTCACTAGAAGGTTATCCAACATCATAACAAAGCGAGCTTTTCTCTTTTAAGGGACAAAAAATCACCCATGAAGTTGCCATGTGCGCGTCACTTGGCCAATCATATCCTTGTGCAAGAACTTGCTCTCTTGGCAACACTCTCGTCCACGGATGCCGATTCCTCTCTGTCTGGGTCTCTTAGTAGTGATATCCTCTACGAAGCGGCGCGCCGCATCTCCCGCTCCTCGTGGGCGGTCGAGGAAATGCTGAGCTACGGCCCGCAGAGGCTCCGCGTGGATCCTATAGCGCAGGTACTTCTTCTCCGACGGATAGACACCATGGCTCAGGAGGCTGCAAAGGATGTGAATGCCGAAACTCGTGTGACAGGGGATCAAAGGGTACCAACACCCCTTCGGGCGCCTGCTTACGACGTCGCCTTGTACGGTCCCCACGCACCACTCCCCAACTTGCCGAACTATCTGCATGACGACGTGAGCTATGATGAGGCCTGCCACCATGCGGCCCTTTTGCGAAAATTACTGGAGCCGTACGGGTTTGTTGTGCAGCTGAGTGGGGCGACACGGCGTGGGGCTCCTGTTGGCAGGCTTGCCGAGTTTAGCCTCTCTCTGACACAGACCGCTATACGTGAGATCGAGGCACTGCAAGTCGCGGGGCCGGAAGCCGTGAAGGATCCACCCATTGATACAAAACCCCTCAGTAATGGTTATGAGCAGCGAGTTAAGCACGACTCCTTTGCATTTCCGTCTGCAATTCTCCAGAGGATCGCAGGGGCTCATGGGGATGGTGATGATAGCCTTCTTTTGGATCCTGTCGCCAAGGAGCTGCTTCGTCAGCTTCCCTTTCAGTGGTGCTCACGGAGTGAGGCGGTATCCCATACGGATTTTGTACCTTACGCGGTGAAATTCCGCTATACCCGTGCCCTGGAGGGGTTGTTTCGTAGCGGCTACATCGCCGCTGGTCGCATTCCCAAGGGCGATCAGTGGCACGAGAAGCGCCAGTCCACAAAGATTTTCACGCTACGTTACGACCCCCATAATCCGATGGGGCCTCCTCCCTTTCATATTCGAGATTCTGCGGTGCGTGCTCGCATGAAGCTGCACCAAGCAAAGCTGGACTTCATGCCATGGCATGCGTTACATGTGCGGAGGTTCTTTCGAACTGGCCCTGCAGCGTTTACCGCTTACGTCGCGCTTCGTGCCCTACAAAGAGGCCTGGAGTTGAATCTGAACGGCATCTTCCTATGCTGCGCTTCTCGTGATAAAAAGTTGGACAACAATCGGAACGATCCTAATGCTTCCGATGCGACTGCTCACTCGAGCAGTACCTTTAGCATGGATAGGAAACGGTTGCTCGTTCAAAGTGAAAAGGACATTTTCCAGTTGGTAGGTTTACCCTATACGGACCCATTTGCAAGGGGTATATTTTGTCAGAAGAACAACATTACACTTTCAGATGGTGGCTAGAATAGCTTCCACATTTTTTATTTTTATTGAATCTGTTATTTGTCTTGATCATTAAAAAAAAATAGTTTCCGCACTATTTTCTTATTGTACCTTCTGCTACCTAACCATAACATTTGATATATCGTTTTGAACACTTGAAAGTTAGTCTTTTTTATGGATAAAAATATATTAGCTAATATTGATGAAAATGCAACTCTGATAAATGTTCGTTCTCATCTCTCCGCATTTTGTTTCCTATCTTGTAATCCGCAGCTTTCCCACCTAGGTACCA
>HF955082.1:102104-148104 GCA_000582765.1 Phytomonas sp. EM1 | reverse complement strand
CTAACATTTCTTTATCGGAATTTAGACCCAAGTGGACCAGCTTTACCTTTCCTAATTTTTCTGGCATCTCGTTTTATATCACAAAGTAAGATAGCTGCTATGGATGGTTGCCCCTTCTCCCTTAAGAATACACATGAATGCGTATTAATGTGAATGCTACTAATTGTAGATATCATCGCTTCCTTCTTCTTACGTTTAATCGATTTTTTTTGTCCTCTACATATACCAATATATCAAAATTTTAGGTAATAATTTACATTGTGCAAAGTGACAAAATCATCTGCCGTGCATTTATACTACACTCACGACCCCTTATTAGTCTGCTATCGAGCATAGGAGACTCTATGAATGTCGTATTCCTCGTATAATATAAAACGTTTGAATTGCTCAACAGTACTATTGAACTACCTACTGTGAATATTGTCTTGATCGAAAGAAGCAACAAGCAGTAGTTCGAGTTATTAGTCTGCTTGCTATTATTTATATTCAACTTTCATGAGCCATCCCGCTAGCACAGGAAGGCCCCAGACTGCTATATCCACATGTATCGACCACACCACTATCATCGCGATTAACCGCGATGCCCACATCTCCTTAGAGCTACATTTACTACCACCAACCTCACACAACATGCACCACACTACCGAATGGCTCCTACTCCACAATATCCCCGTGAGCGCGAGTCTTTCCAGAGTGCTTGACCGCATCCTAGCGGCGGAAAGGCAGGCCAAGTCTGAGATAGAGAGCTCAGAAGGAGGTTTAACGACAACGGAGGTAGAACGCGGCGCGTGGATTCGCGTGGCGCGGGTAGGATATGTCCTGAGCGAGATACATGCTTACTGTATGATTTTGCAGTGTGGTAGCGCCGAACAGGCCAGCCTTTTGAAGATGGTGTTGGAAAAGGACGCTGCCTTGGGGGCGACTACTCCGGTGGAGTGTGTGATCGGTACCGCAGTGACTCTTCTGATGGATAAACCCTATAAAAGTACAAAATCCACAAGAGGTGCGCAGGGCCCTGGGGTAGAGCAACGGGTCCTCGACAACGACGAGGGACCGTCACCTGTCCTGCCGCACAGTGGGCAACTCAGCTACGTAATGTCGTTGAGTGAGGTCATTTGCGCCAATCTTTCTGGGCCAGATTTCATTCCGATTCCAACCGACCTGCGGCTTCCCTCCGCCACCCAGGCATTGTCTAACCTCGGGAGTGCAAACTGCCGAGGCACCCCCTTGACGGGCAGCGCGGTCGCCACGACTACGAGTGGCTCTGCATGGTGTAGCGCCAGCGAGCTTTGCGCGATCTGCCAGGAGGAGCTCTCGCCCAAGCAGCCTCGTGTCATTACCCTCTGCCACCACACCTTCCACACGGCCTGCTACGCGTGTGTGCCGTCTGCTTTCATGGAGTGCCCTCTTTGTCGCTTTTCTCTCTACGACCTCCTTAACAACGCGCGCTGTGAGGAGTGCCGCACGTACGAGGATTTGTGGGTCTGTCTCATCTGTGGGCACGTGGGTTGTGGTCGTGGACGGCACAACCACCAACAGCTCCATTACGACCACACGGGGCACTCCTGCACATGGCAAAGTAGTACGAATCGTGTCTGGAGCCACCGGTCACGGATGTTCCTGTCCCAAGAAGTCTCCTTCCTCCTTGGTGAGCATGACGAGAAGAGAGAAGTGTCAGACCTGTCCAAGGATTGCAGCCGTGATGGGGGGGAGGACGCGGCTGGGGTGACAGGAGGAGATGTCAACTTGGCCGAAGGCTGGGTCACGAGCCCTCGATGGGTGAACGAGAGGGATCAAGACCTCCAAGCCGCTCTTACAGAAAGTAAAGAAGAAGCTGTACAACATTTCTACGCTGATGTTCTACGCACGCTGCTAGAGGAGCAGAGACTTTGGTATGAGTCCCTAACTTCGAGAAAAAGCGTCGGTTCTACCGATGTGAGCTCGAACGACGCAAAGCCACCCCTGCGTACACGCGCCCCAGAACACAACTATTCTAGAGGAGCGTGTGCCACGGCGGAAAGCGCAACGAACGATTTGTCGTCAAGGGAAGACGAGGGGGGCCATGCTAGAGGATTGAATTCGAACAGTTCTCTAAAAGCGTGTGTCGAGGCCGAACATGAGGATCGTGTAAGGATCGTAAACCTTTACGTTGAAGAGGTGCGACAACTCTTCATTACCACTTTAATGGCTTTAAAAAGTTTGATAAAGCAAAAAAGAGTTGCGCATGAGGATCTTTGCGAGCAGATGATGCTCCTGATTCACCGGAACGGCGGTTTAACAAGTCGTATCCGAAGGCTAGAAGAGCGCGGGCGCCAGGCGGAGATCCATGGCGAAAAATCTCGAATTGAGAAACAACAACGCGCTAGAGAACTCCAAGAGGAAATTGCTGCTCTACTGGATAAGTTGACAGGGAAATAATGTGGCGTGTTCGCATTAGTTACTGCTATACCTACTTCATTGTGATATTGATTCAATGCGTATGCATCAGGGTCGAGTCTATCATCAGACGTGGAGATGCGTGTTGTCTCTTGGTATTGCATCTAGTCCTTTAAAACGAATCGAGTTTTGTGTATGTCTCTTCTGGGCGTGAGTCAAAGGTTATTAGGAAAAACCCTCTTAAAATATTATGAGGGGAAAACCAATCACGAGAGCAGCCCAGTCACAGTGGGGGGGAGGCATGCATCTTTTGTTTTTCGTCTCATCTTACTTTTATTTGATCTCTTTCATACTTTGGGGTGGCCCGTAAAAAAGCAAAGATGTTTTTTCCCCCTAACTATTGTTGTTATTTGGGGAGTCGAAATTCAGGTAAAGAAATTCATTTGTAGGAAACCATCCAAAAAATGTATGAACATTTTTTCTTTTATCCCGATTTTAACAATTATATGAATATACTTAAACTGAGGACATATTTCTTTATTTTGCTAGCGTATATTGAGACAAAACTATAGTTGGGATTGTGAATGTCTAAAGGTGGCGTAGCTAAAGCGGTGAGGAAGAGTGCTTCTTCTCAAAGTCAACAAAAGCAGCTCTTCGTGCCGGAGCCCGCACGAAAAGAGGATTTAGCCTCATTTACGCAGTCCGAATCACCCCTCAGTAACACACAGGAATCCGTGAGTGCCTCACAAACGCCTGCTCCATTACGTAAACATACTCTATCCCAGTCTACGTCAATCAAAAGTATGGTTGGCACTCACGCAGAGGGGAACCGAGAGTATGAAAGGGTTGTCACTGTGGCAGGAGAGGCCCCCGCAGGCCGCAGTGTTCGTTGTTCCAGTAGCGGCATGGAAAGGCATGCAGACACCGATTTTCCCGTAGTAGTGGAGACCTGTGAGGGTAGTCCTCCGCAGGCCGCTGATGTTACCGTCACGAGCACTGTAGGCGGCCCCCCCTCCCAAGCCAAGTCACTTCTACAGTTGAAGTCTAGCCACGGTGTAGCGCACCGAGAAATAAGCCCCCATTGCACCGATGCCAAGGAAGATTCCTGTGTTGAGGAGGGGCGGCGCGCACTCCAGGTAATTCCCCTGCGCTGCATCCCGCTTTACAAAAGGTTGGCAGAGTGCGGTGTGGGAGTTGACGATCGCTCTTTCGCTGCAGTGGTGACGCAGCACGCGATCGAAGCGATGACGGGGTACTCAAAAAGACAATGAAAACATGTGGGTAAAAGACATGTTTGGCTGGGTTAGAACTGAATGATGTGTTTGTTTTTTTTTGTGTGTGAATTAACTAGGGGAGATTGAGAGGGTGATGATAGTAAACAAACGAAAGCTGGAGATAACAGACCCACTTTCCCTAGTCATATTGCGCGTGACTCCTGTATTTGGGGTTTCTTTTGATGCTTGTCCTTTTCCGCTTCATTGCGCGATAAAATGCGTTGTGAACATGATGGCTGAATGGTCTTATTAGTAATGTTAGTCTTAATTGTATACTTCCTTTGGGATAGGGAAAACAACTACTTTTCCACTTATTCAAAGCGTTCGTTATTTTGTCGAAGAGAAAACTCAAAAAAATACTCCTATAAAAATTGCTAACTGATCAGTCGTCATGGAAACTATCAATCCGAAGACCGATGCTCTACTTGTAGTCGATGTCCAGAACGACTTTGCCCTACCGACTGGCGCATTGTACGTACCTCACAGCGAAGCTCTCATTCCCAAGATCAACCAGCTGCTTTCGCAGCATACTTTTCGGATATGCGTAGGGACGCAGGACTGGCATCCCAACAACCACTCCTCGTTCAAGACGTACGGGGGCCCGTGGCCGGTGCACTGTATTCGAGGCACCCACGGCGCCGCCCTGCACGCCGACCTCAACGAGGCCTACCTGCAAGCGATCATACGCAAGGGCACCCTGGCGGAGCTGGAAAGCTACTCGGCCTTCTTCGACACCAACGGTGGTGCGACGGGGCTAGAGGGACTCCTGTGTTCCCTGGGCGTTAGGCGCGTGGTGGTGTGTGGGATCGCACTGGACTACTGCGTCTTTGAAACTGTAAAGAGCGCGGTTTCCTGCGGTTTTGAGGTACTTGTGTTGGAAGACCTTTGTCAGGCCCTGTCGGACGAGTCTGGAGGGAAAGCAATGGAAGAAATGCGCGCTGCTGGGGTCAAGGTGCTCTTAAGCTCTGAACTCTGCTCTCCTAAAAAAGATGACAAAGGTCAGTTTAATGTCTAGTTTCTCTACTATTATCATTTAATACTAAAAAAATACTTTGGATCTGCCTAGCCTTCTTAGAGTGTAGCTATTTCTTGTTTCTATTTTTATTTGTGCGTATTCTGAAGGATTGAGGGGAAGAGAATCGAGGTCTTAAAATACACAAGTTACGCTAGTCTTCACGTTTAGATATGCCTATATAATCCTTACTTTTATCGCCACTATTGATTTTAAAGCTGGATACTCGTCACTGTTGAGTCATAGGCATTGTTCTGAAGATCAGAACGTTTAGAGTTTCATTTTTTCCCGACTCGAAGGACTCCATTATTCTAGTTCATCGCATATCAATATGAGTATAAATTATGCTTAATCTTATCAATGCTTGTCAGTGATTTTCCAACCCAATGAAACTTCTTAAAGAAAATCACAAAAGACGAGAGCCAATTATCTGGAAATAATACCTGCAGTTATGCATTTTTCCTCACGCATTTTAAAGAGTCATGCGTATTGTTCTGAACATTAAGCTTATGCTCCTTTATATATTTTTGTATGCATCATATCATACCAAGCTTAATTAATAGTAGCGTGTGATGTTATTTATCTTTCCGTACATATATGCGTAAATATCATGCATTTTGCATGATATTTACTTGATCGGTATCGCTTCATTCCCCCTCCTTTCCTTTACGGCCTTCATTTGACTTGCATGATCTGTCCCTTTCTCACACCCCTATCAAGTGAATAAGAATGCTAAATATTCTTTGATACCCTTTTCCCCCTTAATCTTTTTTACCAGTTTGTTGAGTATTCAATTTGAACAAACTATAATTCACAAAGGTAAACAACTACAATTTAAAAGAAACTTAAGAGGAGAAGGGTAGGAAGTGTCGAGTTGAGATAGCCACAATTACTCCTATATCTAATAAAAAAAAATAGGTTGAGCCAACGCGCAAGGTCAAAAAAAATATCTATAGGGTGCTGTCTCACTGCAACGCATTCCGCGTGCGAGGATTCCGTGGTAAAAAGGGATTAGGTTGTAGTCATAGTCATAGTCATAGTCGTACCTTAGTTGGGTATCGTAATTTGCTAACGCTCTTTGCTTTTTGATTTGAATTGTGCCGTGACGGACGGGAGAAGGGATCGAAAATCGACCCCGAGGCGTTCTGTTATATTTTTAGTCACTGCAAAAAGGGGGTGCGTGTGTTTTGATGGAGCCTCCTCAAACCACTGAGCCTCTCCCACAGCCGCCGGCTTCTCTTGAGACCCCTGAGCCAGCAGAGGTAGAGAAGCACTCTACTCCATGCGAGGCTGATCCCCCAAAGGACAACTTCACGAAGCTTAACGTCAATGCGAAGTCATTCATGCCACATGGATCCATGGCTACAGGTGAGTCGTTGCTCCGCACTCCTGCGTGCAAGCCAAAAGACCCCCCTGCGACTCTCGTAGCACAGCCGAAGGAGATCCCTGGGAAGAAAAGACCCCCATCGTATCCCCCACAGTCCAATTTAATGCCACCGCCGCCTCCCCCACCGCCTCAACTACTGCCCTTGTCGGTCAGCACCGTTTTTTTCCCAGGCTCACAACCAGGTCCAGCACAGCAGCAACCACAAGGTCTAAATTTCATGCAACAGCCGGGCATGTTTTTGCATCCCGGGATGCCGCCCCCCCAAATGTCACAGATGCCCCCTCCGCAAATGCCACCTCAGATGCCCCCACAAATGCCTCCCCAAATACCCCCCCCTCAAATGACCTCTCAGATGCCGCCGTCGATGATGCCGATGCAGCTGTCGATGCCGATGTCAGTCTCAATGATGCCCGTACCTTTCCCGATGCCTCCGCCGGGTGCGATGGCGACGGGTCCACCACCGCGGGGGGTCTTCCCGCCCGGCCTCGCCCCACAGGCTCTGGGCTTTCCCTTAGCTGCGCCTTCGCCGCCGGTAGCCGGCCTCCCCATGCCGCCCCCGGGCTTCCCACAGCCCATGACCCCTCAACAGGCGAAAGTGAGCGTCGGAAACGCCTCGTTGAGTGCGCTTAACTCCAAGGAGCCGCCTAAGTTTTCCTGCGTTTTGCTCTCCGGCCCGCCTGCGGTGGGTAAGACCACCCTTGGTCATGAGCTCGTTAACAGTCTCAAGGCAGATGGTTTAGGGTGGACCTTCTTTTCCGGAGCGGATTTTCTTCTAGAGGGGTCTACGAAGCACTCCATATGGGAGAAGACAAAAGAGGTCTTTGATGCACTCAGTAAGCGTCTGGATGCGCTCTTAGAACAGCAGAGGCAGCACCGCACCATCAAAGGTCTCATAATTGACAAGAATCTAAGGGGTATCGAGGACCTTTACTACCTAACGATGCTTCTTCAGTCGAAGAACATCCCTTTTGTAGGCATCATCGGGATGGCGTGCGCGGACGACGATATTCTTATCGAGCGTATGGGTGGCGGCGAGGAGCTTCGAGAGAAGCTCAAATACCACCATGTCATTCACGCACGGGTCACGAGTTTGGCGAAGATGGCGTCCATGTACCGCGTTGTAGACGCTTCTAAAAGCAAGAAGGAGGTGGTTCTGAGTCTGCGCACAATGGCACTAGGCTTCTGCGCGCAGCCGCTAACGAGGGGGATTCGGACCCATTACTACGAAGAATCGCGTGCAAATGTCATTGTAGACTCCTACGAGGAGTACTATCGCGTCATGACCGCGCTGTTTGAGTGCGTTAGCGTACGAGGTTTCCAGTTCCCAACTTCAACCCAATTAGTGCCCTTTTCAACAAAGGAAATGACTGACAAGGCGCGTGTAAACGCCATCAAGACTCATTACGGTGTCCGACAGAAACCCAAAGGCACCCATTACCTCTTACTCTACGTGAACGAAAAGATGTACTTGATCCCGTCCCATATGCGGGCAGTGCTCATGATGACAGGGAGACCTTGGGCCGGGAAGAGTCTCGAAAATGTTGCTTCCTTTGTGCTAGAGGGTATCCTCACGCACTCTACAAGGAATCGTCATAAGGAAATCTTCCTTGTGTATGACGTGATCTTCTGGAGCGAGAAAAATCAGCCATCTAATAATATTTCCATGCGCATGTTGTGGGATGAGCGCCAGGTGATCCTCAAAAAGTATCTCCTCCTCGAAGAAGAGGTGAGTTTCACCGATGAGGTAGATTGCTTGATTGCGTACCAAACTACACACAAGATCTCCAACGTGTTGAATATCCTGGACTCAAAGGAATTCCCTATGGAGGGCCTCGTGTTGCAACCCATTCAACTACTCCATCGCACCGATCATGTATTGCTCTGGCGCCCACCCGATTCCATTACCGTAGACTTCCGTGTAGGTTCCTTGATCCGCGTACATGATAACCAGGGGTCCTCCATTGAGCCCTCAATCAATGCCGACACGGCGCTTCAAAGTAAGACAGATACGCCTCTTGGATACCGTCAAGGCGTGGACGACTCCTATGGGCCTTCATACCGAACCTACGCCCTTGAGGTGTATGACAAGTTGGAAAAGAAGTACGTGCAGTACGAGTCCGCCACTATCGACATCTGCCACGCTGATGTGGTCCGGGGCAGTATCATTACCTGTTGCCTCCAGATCAGCCCTCAACAGGGTTGGACCTTCAACCGCATCCGTTATGACCTCGTGCGCCCCGACTATCTCCATGACGTGAAAGAGCTGCTCCAATCCTGTTTGATCTCGCGCGCGCAGTTCGTGTCGTGGTTGATTGCGGAGCAGTTCGTGGTGTCCAACACCGCAATTGCTAAGCCCGAGGATTCTTTGAATGTACCGCCCCCGCCGTCCTACGGGATCGCGACGCGCCTGTTAGCCTCGGATGGCTCCACAACCCGGGTGCCCCCCCCTCCCATGCATCAGCCTACGACTCAGGAGCACTTCTTCGGTGCACACTTCCCTAATGCGTCGGAGATGCTCGCGCGGAGTGCGGCGCAGGCGATCGCCCCCCCGGCGGAGGCCCCTACGCAGCTGCAATTGCTGGCAAGCATCGTGCCCTCCCTCCACATTGTGCGCAAGGGAAGCCCTGCGGAAAAGCCACCGACGACATTGACAGTGGCCAAAACGGTGGTAGCATCGGTGAATAAGGATGCCGGCTCACTAAACGAGGCGAATGTGAAGGAAGCCCCGTTAGCGTCTCACACCCATTACTGTGCGCAATGCCATCGCAAAAAACAGCGCGACGATCTCCGTATGGATAAGAGCGACCGGAAGTACTACTGTTACTCTTGCTGGGCGAAGACCGGCTACGGATTCTGTAGTTACTGCGGCGAGTTCAGCCAGGGTGATCGTGAGACACGAGGGTCCCAGAAGGGCAACTTTGTCTGCAATGCCTGCAACCAAAGCCATGAGAATAAATCAAACGCTCGGAAAGGAAATTCAACGCGCGCCGGTCAACCCGAAGAGGGGGCGGCAGCAAAAAATAACCGAAAGCAGAAGTCGCGGAACAATAAATCCACAACCGTCGCGACGGTGGAGCCGGCGGCGGAACACAAAGATTCTGTTGTACCCGTGGAGCCAAAGAAAAGAAACTCCAGGAGACACAAGAAAACCCCCGTAGAAGCCGGAGATGCGCAGGGTTTGGAGGAAAGTGTTAGCACCAGCCCGAAGAATGACGCGGCGCCTCCTCCTACATCCCAGACCCCCTGCGAGGCGCCTGCAACCGTTGCCGAAGCCCATGCGCCCGTGATGGATACATCGAAGCCAAACCATGGGTCTGTCAAGGCCACATCTCCAAAGAGCGATGATAAGGTTACGAGGGACGAATCTAGCCCAACTAGTGGAAGCGCCTCACACATGCCACAGTCCCCAGACGGAGTTGACCTAGCAGTGGAACCGGACTCTAACTCAAGGGTTAACGATTCGGCCGCAAAGAAAAGCGGCATGTGTACTCAACAGTGAATTTATGTAACTTTTCGGGAGTTCGGGTAAAAAAAAAGATGCCGCACCACTCTTCCAGAATGGAGAAATGGAAACAAAATTTCAAATCATAGCGCAATTTACTTTTTAATCAGCAAAAAGAGGTGAAACTTCTTAAACGTGCATGATGTCGGCGTTCCCTTGGCTAAAGACTTCTGATAGTGGTTAAATAACTCATTGAAGAGATTGACATATAAGGCGGAAAGGGAAAAATCTAGGAGTAAGAATAATTAAACTAAATATGGGGTGTACCTAGTCGTCTCAGGATTCAGCGATTTGTGTGCATTCCCTCTTTCTTAATCCCGTTGGCAAATTTAACCGTACAAATTTTCCGCTTTTTTGTCTGTCTATATTAGGTTCTACGGCTTCTATTTTGTAATGAGGAGGTAATATCGATTTTTGCGTATTGACATGAGTGGTGACTTGCAGCGCAGGATAAGGGAGACAATATTACAAATGTGCGGTAGCTGCCATGGGGGCGCAGGCGGTGTTGAGTCACCTTTCCTTTCACCTATAAACGGTATCCTCTTGTAAGGAGGTAAAATAAAATTAATTGTATGAGTCTTCTTCAGGAATAGGGTGTGAAACTGCTTTTGTGATTATCTGTTTACTTCACCGGCCTATCCAGCTTTTTTATTTGTCTAAAGTGAAATACAATGGGTTATGCATGCATTTTCATGACTATTATTGTCGCAAATTTAATTCTTTCATTGCCATATATGTGGATCTGATATAATATAACGGTAGTCCTTATATCTATCGACTCGATAAATATTATAGCAAAAATGTGGTTGAAACATTTAAAAAAAATTTTCAGATGTGTATATGCGCGTAGGAAGAACTAGGTAAAAAAGTAAGGAAGGGCTAGCTTATCACTTCTGACAGGGCATACAATTTCTTCACTTATTATGGGTTGGTTATCATTTATTTGTTTATATACATGTACCAAATGCAGCAAAATGTAATGAAAAGGAAAGGGAGAGAATACCTTTGCATTAGCAAAGTACAAGGGTATCATTTTCCTCTCCTTTAGACACACATTCACAGCTTGGCTGCGTGTTTGTCATGTGCCGCGCCGTCCCAATCCTCTTTTATACAATTTTCTTCCAGCTATACTGTCACGTTTTAAGACTAATAGTTGAGCAGGCTTGGCTCCAAATATCGAATTTGGAGGCGTTCAAGAAAATGAATATAATGTCTATCGATTTATCTATCTATCCATTCATCTATCTATCTATCTATCCATCAATATATATATATATATGCATGTATGTATATATATATTATATGGATATATTAAACTCAGGCTAGGAGCTCCAGTTCTAAATCAGGTGCAGAAAATGGAATATATTCTTTTCTGGATGAATTCTATTAACGGCTCTTAAAAAGGAAGAATGAAGAACCTTTATCATCTAAATTGGATGGAGGACATGGTTTAGAGTTCCCACAAGGTAGAGGGAGGCAACCACAATTTTTTTACAATTTTTTAAACCCTATTAATAGTATCGTAGCGTGGAGTCTTTGATGAAGAGAGAAAAAAAATATATGCTGTATCTTTTTTTCCCTTTTTAGCGATGCCGTTTGACCAGTTTAAAGGTGTATTTTTGACAGGCTATGATTATTTGGTATCATTTTTAAAGCTTTTTGTGCAATATATTGTGCACGTTCCCTTTAATTGTTTCTGTTTATTTTACTGGAAATATATCTTTAGACGAGTTATTCCCTCAGTGAAAATTGAACTCATTTATGATATATATGTTTACATAATTAATTTATATCGTCGTATTTTTTAATTAGGTAAATACTCATGATGGAGGGTAGCACACTACAGAAAGCCAACCCTCGTGTATCTATCAGGGTAGATTCTGCTTGGTAGCTCTGGTTTCAGTTACTTTCGTCCTTTTTGGTACTCATCTCTTTTTTTTTCCGGATCGTACATCTCATACATGTTTACTTTCACAAACAAAAATGTGTAAACACTACCAAGAGAAAAAGATAAGCATCTCAATCTTTAGAACTAACCAAACCTAAGCGGGTAAGCACAAGACGTCTTGACCCCTCTGTGTCGTAGTATTTCACGAATAAAAAAGAACTAGTAAAAAGAATAAAAAATGGGTGTCTGCTTAGTCTCTGCCATGAAGTGGAGAAACAATATCTCCCTCAAGGACTCCGAGTGTTACGCGAACCGCATAAAATACGGTTGCGTTAATAAAAAGGTAACTCCAGACGAGGCTGATTGCAGCGGCATTTACCGTTATGCAAAACTTAGTGACAAGGAGCATGAGTCCTTCTCAAATGATTTTTATGCTGGTGAGAACATCCTGCAGTCTTTAGAACGCATGTGCAACGAACGCGCCACGCGGAACGTCATTTCCTATAGAAAAATTAACAAAGTAACGAATGAAAAAAAAATCGATGCTAAGGGAAAGGAAAGGGTCTGGGAGTACACACACTTGGATGCACCTACAAGCATTACATACGAAGAGTTATGGAAGCTCATCGTAGCATTTGGCATGGGTCTCGTGGAAATTCTGATCGAGAAAACGAGCAAGGTTGCTATCTATGAGGATACTCGTTGGGAGTGGCTCACAAGCATGTTCGGGCTTTGGACACAAGATATGATTGGGGTAACCGTTTACGCCAATCTCGGAAGCGACGCACTCCACTACGCACTAAAGGAAACTGAGTGCACCGCGATAGTTTGCAATGGGAAGAACATTGACAAGTTAGTGAGCATCTTGGACAATGGCGTACCCACGAAGATTATCATTTACCTTGATGAACTTTCCGGCAAGGCAGACCTGTCCAACTACCAGACCTACGCTTGGATGGATGTAGTTCAGAGAGGGATGAAAAGCACGGTGTCTTACGGGGTACCAAGCAATAATGATACCACTGTGCTTATCATGTACACCAGCGGCACCACAGGCAATCCGAAAGGTGTCGAGCACTCTATAGGCGCCCTAACCCACGGTGTCCACGTTATCAATGATCGACTTTCGGAGCTTGTTGGGGAAGAGGAGGGCGATAGCTACGTAGCGTACCTGCCGTCCGCACATATATTTGAGTTCATCTGTGAGAACATCATGCTTTTGAGAGGCGCATTGTTGTGCTTTGGTTCTCCGAGGACGTTGACAGACACCTATGCAAAACCGTGCGGGGACATTACCCTTTATAAACCCTTCATGATGAGTGGTGTGCCGCGTGTGTTCGAGACTATCAAAAAGACTGTGGAAGGGCTCCTACCACCGCCAGGGACGCTCAAACGGCGCATCTTTGATGCCGCCTACGAAAGCCGACTGAAGGCACTCAAGAGTGGAAAAGACACGCCGTATTGGAATAAGGTTGTTTTTAAGACGACTCGTGCACTTTGGGGTGGTCGAATGCGTGGCATCTGCTGTGGTGGCGCTCCTATCGCTGACAAAACGCAGGAGTGGCTGAACGTCGTGCTCGGGGTGCCAGTGGTTCAGGGATACGGTATGACGGAAACTGTCTGCAATGCGAGTGTTCAGCGATTCGGTGAGTTCGATTGCGTTGCCGGTCAACTACTGAAAGGTCTCGAGGCCCGGCTGATGGACGTTGATGAGTACAAGCACACGGACAAGCCCAACCCGCGCGGCGAGCTGCTGTTGCGTGGCAAGTTCCTTTTCAAGGGTTACTACAAGCAACCGGAGCTCACTAAAGAGGTGTTGATGCCCGATGGCTGGCTACGCACAGGTGATATCGCTGAGTTCGATGCAAAAGACGGAAACATGCGTATTATAGGCCGCATCAAGGGTCTTGCCAAAAATATTCTTGGTGAATACATCGCGCTCGAGAATCTCGAAGCTCTATACTGTCAACACCCCATTGCGATCGCCAATGGGGTCTGCATTCTTGTGGACGCTCAGAAACCCTACATTTGTGCGTTGGTGCTGACGGACGAATCCAAAGCGATGGCTTTCGCTAAAGAACGCAACATCCCTGGTTCCTGGCCTGGCATCTTGAAAAGCTCTCAATTCTTGGACGCCGTCACAAGCTCCATGGTGGATCTTGCCAAAAGGGAGGGAAAAGTGGGCTTTGAACACGTCAAGCGAGTGCGTGCCCTAGCTGATGAGTGGACGGCAGAGAACGGACTTTTGACAGCCTCATCGAAAATTCGTCGCTCTGGTATTGATAAACACTACGCTGACATAATTCGCGAATTGTTTTCAGACTAAATGTCGTTTGAAACGAAGGTAAAAAAATTGGTATATCTGCTACGCTTTTCTCACACATTTTTGTTGGTCAATAATATGTCAGAATAGTAAAGGAATACAATGGAGCAATATGCATACCATCCTGCTTTTTTTTGAATACAAGCACACACAATTACCCTTTTTTTCACATTGGACGGTGTTTCTGTTTTGCCATTTTATTTATCGATCTTCATCGATATATATATCTACATAATCCAGTCATATCTAAAGATGGAACAAACCCGTCCGTATTTCCCCAACATCCGTTATTTCTTTTTTTTTTTGACTGTTTCTTTTCTTTTTGTAATTTCATCTATAAAGCAAAGCCCTACAGACACATCATCGTTTTTATATTGGTAAAAAGAAAAAATCATGCGGACAATTGCATTTTTGATGAGTTACAGGGTATTTAAGTGATATATGCAACTTCTGTGTGGTGGTGATGGGCGAACGTTGTTCAGTTTATTCTCACTTAGCTTTCGAGAAAAAGTAAGCAAAAAAGCTCTCAAAATTGACCCTATATGCATGATTAAAATAAGTGGGCTAATAATCATAATTTCTTTAAAGGTGAATATGCGTGTGTGGTATAATCAAACACGTGATTTTGTAAAGTAAAAGTTATAATTAAGGGGGTTTATAAATAAACATATATATATGAACACACACATATATATATATGTATATGCAGGATAGATGGACTCTAATAGTGGTCCATTACAATGCCCTGCGTAATGGAATTATATCAACTTCTTTATTTTTTTGTCCATGAGCTGTATATTTGAAGTGTTTTTTGTTATTGCATAACGCTTGAAATACTCATAGTATAGACTGAAGTGATCACCACTTCCAACGAGTAGCGGCAATAATGCGGAACTGAGAGTGCTCATCTACAGGGCACTCCCCTTGTTAGAGTGACGGGCATACCTCTCCTCAGTCATCTGTGGCACTGTCTGACCACGACGCTTCCGATCTCACAGGTGAAGCGGTCTTTCAAATTCGTTTGCGACCGTGGGTACGCTAGAGCCCCGATGCGGCTTGTTGATTCCCGCCGGCAAGAAGAAGAACACCGCAAGAGCGCTTGAGTCTATACGATGGCATCACTACCAAGAATAACATTTTTAAAAAGGTACAAAGGTGAGCTTCGCCTTTTCGAACTCAAGCATAACTCATTCTACTCTCGCGAATATTCTCTTAGAGAGATTCTAGACACTCATATGACGATGTGTGTGTCACTTTTTTTACGCGGCTAATGCATTACCACTCAAATTGGTCGAGAACGAAGGCAGTTGTGAGCACAAAAAGTACGTGATTCTCATTTCATCTTCATACTTCCTACACACACGCTCAGATTATCTCTCCTTTATCTATCTCTTGTTAGTTTTCAAGCTTTTTTTACACATTTTCCTAATTATTACGCATAGTAAAGAAAAAAGGGTTAACTTACAAAAGTTAATAAAATATAATAATGGGAGGAGTAATTGCCTCTATTATGGACCTGTGCAATCGTTGCACCATGAAGGCGCATCCTATCATCAAAAAATATCGAAATCATGGTGACGAGTCGTCCCCACAGACAGGTACGGAGACTGACAAGAGTAGTCCCATTTATCTTTTCCCTGGCTTCAACATGGAGAAGCAGGCAGAGGTGGCCAGGGAGTATTGGGATGGCCCCAACAGGGTCCAGTGTATCAAGCAACGTGTAGAGGAAAGCCCCGATCACATTGCGTTCTCGAAGCGCGAGATTATAAAAGTGGAAAAACGCACCACGTTCGACGAGAATGGAAAGTCCAGAGTTTTTGAATACTATCACTGCGGGCCTCGTCAGAATATAACATACAGGGAGATGTGGAGCCGTATGGAAAGTTTTGGAAAAGGCTTAGTGTCGTTGGGCTTCAAACCGAACGACGTGATTTCCATACACGAGGACACACGTTGGGAGTGGATGGTTAGTATATATGGCATCTGGTTGCAGAAAATGCTTGCCTCGACGGTATACCTTAACCTCGGCGAAAACGCGCTGCTACGCGTGATAGAGAAAACCAACAGTGCTGCGATTATCTGCAATGCTAAAATAATTCCACTACTGACCAAACTGCTCAAGCAACGTGGGATGACACCAATGATCATATACTTGGATAACCTTGCTGATGATGTAGATTTAGACGGTTTTACGGCAGTCGCCTGGAAGGACGTTTTAGAAAGAGGTCAGGCGATGAATGATACTCGGATTTTTATCCCTGACGACAAAAACCAAGAGGCGATTGTGATGTTTACCAGTGGCACCACGGGCAACCCGAAGGGGATCGTGCACACCCATGGCAGCCTGTGCGCTGGAATATCAGCGCTCAAAGAACGCACGCTGGCTTTATACCCAAATAATACCCTTGGCGGGACATATTGCGCGTACCTCCCGCTGGCACATATTTTGGAGTTCTCCATCGTGAATATCTGTCTTGACCTCGGTGTGGTTGTTTGCTTCAGCTCGCCGCGGACACTGACGGATAACTTCGCCATTCCCCACGGTGATCTACGAGAGTACAAGCCATTGATGATCATTGGGGTACCACGCGTCTTTGATGCCATTCGGAAGGCGATTGAGGAGAAGCTCCCAAAACCGGGCACCATCCGTCACGCAATCTTCAAGAAAGCCTACAAAAGTCGACGGGACGCACTTCTCAATGGTCGGGAAACACCCTTCTGGAATAAGAGGGCTTTTTCAAAGGTCCGTGAGATGCTTGGCGGAAATTTGTACGGCATGCTCTGTGGTGGCGGCCCGCTCTCGGCGGCCACGCAGGAGTTCGTTAACGTCGTTTTCGGGACTCCGCTTATTATTCAAGGCTGGGGTCTCACCGAGACGGTTTGCTGCGGCGCCACGCAGGTATTAGGCGACCTTACGCCAGACAACATTGGAAAATTGATGAGGTCAGTCGAATTTAAGCTTGTGGACGTCGAAGACTATAAGCACACGGACAAGCCTAGACCCCGTGGAGAAATCTGCCTGCGTGGGCCTTTCCTTTTCAAGGGCTACTACAAGCAGCCGGAGCTCACTAAGGAGGCCATAGATGAGGATGGATGGTTTCACACAGGTGATGTGGGCAGCATCGACAGCAAAGGCCGTGTTATTCTGATCGGGCGCATCAAGGCGTTAGCAAAGAACTCATTGGGGGAGTACATTGCACTTGAAATCCTCGAGTCGATTTACGCGAATCATCCGCTGGTGGTCAACAATTGTGTCTGCGTTGTGGTTCACCCTCACAGAAACTACATCTGTGCGCTTCTTTGCACTGGAAAAACTCAAGCCCTGGAATTTGCCAAAAAGTCTAAAATTGACTGCGAATATAAGGAACTTTTAGGAAACTCTAAATTTCTCGCCGCTGTAGTGGAGTCACTCGTAGAGCTGGCAAAAAAAAATGGCTTGAAGCCCTTCGAGTGTGTAAGGCGTGTCTGCGTCCTGGATGATGAGTGGACACCGGATAATGGGTTTATGACGCCCACACTTAAAATTCGAAGGAAGGAAATAGATAATCAATACCATAACATCATTAAGCAGCTATTTGATGAGACCAAGCTCTAAGTAGGGAACTTAATAACTGCCTGCAGATGGTGATGAATCATAATGGAAAGTGTCAAGTATTAGCATGAATCAATAATAATAACTTAGAAACTAATAAAGGAATATAATCTTGTTTTAAACATATTTTTTAACGCATTCCCAACAACAGAGCTTGATTGATGAAATATTAATTATGTGTTAGCAAAGATTTAAATTAAAAAACAATCACGACACATTGCCATAATCCTCTATTATAAACCAGCAGAGGATGCAATTATAACTTTATCTATCCATCAATAGATAACTTTAGAAGTAAAAATCTTATAACCAGTCCATGCAGGGTGGCTGGCTTGTGACAGTCTCCATGATGTTGGGTCTATCTGGTGGAAAGGCATGGTTATACTTGTAAATTGGGATTGTTCTCTCGACGTTTCGCATTGCTGGAGTCAGATGGAATAACCCCTTCCGGGCTGTGTGCGACGGCGTGTTGTCACCGCTGGTGTCCAAAGCTATTGTTAAATTTGCTATGGTGTACCTCTTGGACAAGATGGAACTAAATTTTAGTGGGGTGACACAACACACCACGACGTGCTTTTTTCTAAAACGATATGTAAATACACACATGGAGGGGTAACAATGGGGTTTCGCTGATCTCTCTCGGCAGCTTTGGCGTCCGAGTTTTGGGATCTCATGGTTACAAGATCTGCACCGGGCGCAGCAGCATACTCATGCATAAGCGTCCAGAAGCTTGGGCTACTTGTGTCACTGAATATTTCACCCAAGGTGCTGGGCACTTCTGTGTAGTTTATTAGCAAAAGCTGATGACTAGCAAAGGCTCAGTTCTTTGTTTTGCTACTCCTTGCCTTCTTCCCGGGTCTCTCATCTCACTCCCCCGCTTGCTCCACAAAGGAGAATTCTTTTTTCTTTTAAAATATTGATCAGCAATAAAACGAAAGTTCTTTCCACTCGCAAATATTTACCAAAGCCACAGGTAACTTCAGAGGAAGCACATAACTCAGAGACAAAGAATCAAACAATAACCAGACTCAGCCTAATGGTGTATTCGTTCGCTTCTGACTACAGTGAGGGTTGCCACCCTTCCATCCTCGAGGCCCTAGCCGCAATGAATTTTGAGCAAAATCCGGGGTATGGTGTTGATAAGCACACCATGGAGGCGGCTGCGATGATTCGGGAGATTGTTCAGCAGCCCAACGCGGATGTGCACTTGATGGTTGGTGGCACCATGGTCAATAGCATCGCCATCGACCTCGCGCTACGCCCATACGAGGCAGTGATCAGTCCGACCACAGGCCACATCAACACACTGGAGACAGGTTGTGCTGAGCGCTTTGGGCATAAGATCCTCACCACGGAGGGTGTCAATGGGAAACTAACAGCCGAAAGGATTGACAGCATCCTAAAGAGCTACGATTGCGTGCATATGCCGGTGCCCAAGCTGGTGTACATCACCAACACAACTGAGATCGGCACCATCTACACTAAGGAAGAGCTCTCCGAAGTGTCCCAATTCTGCCGCCAAAATGGCTTGTATCTGTTCATGGATGGCGCACGTCTGCCCTCCGCGTTGATGGCATCAGGCAACGACCTCACCTTGCCCGACATTGCAAGTATGGTCGACGCGTTCACGATCGGGCTGGGCAAGAGCGGCGCGTTGTTTGGGGAGGCCCTTGTGATCATGCACGATAACCTCAAGCCCGGTGCCCGGCACCTCATAAAGCAGCACGCCGGGCTCCTATCCAAGGGGTGGCTGATAGGCGTGCAATTCAAGGCCCTGCTGCATGACAATATCTACCTCAAGCTTGCTGAACACGCGAACCGCACTGCAATGATCCTGAAGCGTGGTATACAGTCATGCGGGTATGCGTTCTGGACGGACTCGATGACGAATATCCAGTTTCCTATACTCCCTCCGCATGTCGTAAAGCAGCTGGACGAACACTTCGCATCCCATGTCGAGAAGGTGCTCCCCCATGGCGGGATGGTTGTGAGGTTTTGCACGTCGTGGGCCACGAAAGAGGAGGAATGTGTCCGCTTTGTTGAGATGCTCCGTGAGATCACTAATAAGGGTCAAAATTAACTAATATTATTTTTATTTTCACAGTAGAAAGCCCAGCACAAGAGGGCTAAGCCACAAGTAAACAAATCTCGTGGTGCTATCAAATTCGTAAAACCTTAATTATAAAGAATTGGTGTTTTGGCGTTTTTTTCCTTAGGGTTTATTGAGAACGAATCTCGGACTCATTTTTCTTAACTTCTATTTTATGGAACTATTATTATGAATATTACGATTTCATGGACGACCTCCTATCAAAATACTAGGCTTAATCATAATCCATATTTTCTCGGTTCAAAATTGTTGCGTGTTTTTGTTTTTCTTAAATGCATATGCATGTACGTGAGTGTTAGAAAATAAAAATCCTGATTTATTTGAGTAGTGGAACTCGCCTTGCATGTTGGTTCATTCCCGTATGTATTTCTTGCTATTGCACATTACCTTCAACTTTTCTATCCACAATATCTGTTTCTGTGCTACACTGGATTAAAAACATGCTTTCTGAAACTGAGTAAGGGAGTGCAATAGGGCATCACTCAGTCAATAAACGAATGTCTCTGGCAATAGCAATGCCTTGGAGAAGGCTATCTAGGTACTAAGAGGGTGGCTCGATGGAGCACGGGCAGATGGGGGTATGGAGGCCGATGATGGCGCATTGATTGGAGAGATGCCTGAAATCGCCAATTAGGGTGTGCCATCGACTTGTTCAGAGGCCTGAAGGACGGGAATCTCCTTGCTTCCGCCTCTTCCCCCACACTCGCCCGCGTCACCAGTCTTCCTGCAAGTGAAAAGGCGTGCTGCGGGGCGGCAGAACGGTGTCTGCGCATGCTGCGTTCTGCAAGGTGGGGGGTCGCCAGTCGCGGTGAGTTGAATTCCACACATACAGACTCTCCCCCCTGTACGTCAGGGGCGGAATGAGCGAGGTGCTTGAATGCAGTACTAAGAGTGTCGGCGTATCCGCTGCTGGCACATAGCCAAGGCGGCTGCGATTGCAACCCCATGAGCACTTTTGTCTATAAGGTGCCGGAATGGATACGGTAGCCCACTGTGGGCTCAATCCGTTGGGTGTTTTCTCTATGCATCATTCTGGTGTCTACCGATTAAATGTGGCTGATTCCCCTTTGAGGAAGAAGGAGACGGAGCACTGTCTTTATTAATTTTATGTTTCTTTTTCTATTTCGTTTCTTGATTGTCTTTTTCCTAGCTTGGTGTATATGTATAATAATATTAACCTCCATCGAACCTTGAGGTAGTATATTGCGAAAATGGGTAGCTGTGTGATTTCATTCGTGGACCGGAAGCATAGGAAGTCCGTTGTGCCGGATCCTTTTATCACTAATTACCTTAATTATGGATCTGACAGTGTTTCTGTCCCTAGCACTGGAACTTCAAACAGCACTGAAGTCTACCGTAATGGACGCCACCATACTGACGTCGAAATTGAGGAGTTTCGGCACAGCGCATATTACGGACCGAATAACACTCAGCAGTTCGTCACGTCGTGTACTTCGCGTTCCGGTAATGGGGCACTGACCTATCGCCCTGTTAAAAAAGTTGTCAAGGAGGAGATCGTGACGCCCGATGGGAAGAAGACTCTAGAGGTGTCATATATGGGTCCGCGAGTCAATATGACGTACTCAGAATTATGGGATTTTACGTCTGACGTGAGTCGTGGATTGGCTGAATTGGGTTTAACAGCTCGAGATAATGTTGCTATTTATGAGGAAACTCGTTGGGAATGGCTTTCTACAGCTTATGCTTTGTGGCTTCAAGACCTTGTGATGGTAACGGTGTATGCCAACCTTGGTGAGAATGGTCTCATCTACGCACTAAGCGAGACGCAATGTCAGGCAGTTGTGTGTAATGCCAGGAGTGTTCCTCTGTTGCTTTCAAGCATCACGGCAGGATCCATACCTCCCTGCACTCTCATATATTTTGACGAACTGCCTGCGAATGGGTGCGAAGTACCGGAGGGAATACGACTAGTGTCGTGGAAGTCTGTGATGGAACTTGGTAGTAAGGCGAAATCAACGCGTAAACTCCATGTTCCAGAAGATAATGATAAAGTTGCACTTATCATGTACACCAGTGGCACCACAGGCAGTCCGAAAGGTGTCGTTCACACGCATGGTAGCATTGCTGCAGGCATCAAAATCATGGACAATTGGCTCTTTAGTCTAATAGATTTTAGGTCTGATGATTTGTATTTGGCATACCTGCCACTGGCACATATTCTGGAGTTTGGGGTTGTGAACATCTTTCTTACACGCGGTGCCACTGTAGCCTTTAGCTCCCCGCGGACGCTGACTGATTTAACAACTAAGCCGCATGGCGACCTTAGGGAGCTCAAACCAACCCTTCTAATAGGTGTGCCTCGTGTCTTCGATGCCCTGCGGCGTGCGGTTGAATCAAAGCTCCCAAAACCGGGTACCTTCCGGCGCAGAGTATTCGACCACGCTTACCAAAGCCGGCTCGCGGCCCTTAAGGATGGCAAGAGCACGCCGTACTGGGATAAGAAGATCTTTAGTAAGGCGAAGGCTGCCGTGGGTGGAAGTCTGAGGTTATTACTTTGTGGTGGTGGCCCGCTCTCGGCGGCCACGCAGGAGTTCGTTAACGTCGTTTTCGGGCTCATTGTGATCGGCTGGGGTCTCACCGAGACGGTTTGTGTGGGCGCAATTCAACGCCTGGGGGATATTGACTTGTGCGTGACTGGACAAGTCCTCGTCGGTGAGGAGCTCAAACTTGTGGACGTCGAAGACTATAAGCACACGGACAAGCCTAGACCCCGTGGAGAAATCTGCCTGCGTGGGCCTTTCCTTTTCAAGGGCTACTACAAGCAGCCGGAGCTCACTAAGGAGGCCATAGATGAGGATGGATGGTTTCACACAGGTGATGTGGGCAGCATCGACAGCAAAGGCCGTGTTATTCTGATCGGGCGCATCAAGGCGTTAGCAAAGAACTCATTGGGGGAGTACATTGCACTTGAAATCCTCGAGTCGATTTACGCGAATCATCCGCTGGTGGTCAACAATTGTGTCTGCGTTGTGGTTCACCCTCACAGAAACTACATCTGCGCGTTGGCCGTGACGGATAAGGGCAAAGTAACTCGCTTTATTGAAGAACATAACCTTTCCTGTGATTCAGACTTTCCTAAAGTTCTGAACGATCCGAAATTCAGACAAGCTGCGGCAGCATCCATGGCCTCACTGGCGGAGCGGGCCAAGCGAAAGCCGTTTGAATTCGTTCGGCGAGTCTGTTTCGTGGAGGAAATATGGACACCTGAGAATGGATTTCTGTCTGCATCAATGAAATTGCTGCGCAGATCTATAGACGCCTTCTACAAAAAGGAGATCGATGAATTGTTCAGCGACAATTAGATCGCTTAATATTTAACAGAAAAAGGGCCTAATTGTGGTAGATACCTCTCAATTCTCACCTAGACAATGTCTAGAATATTTCTTAATACGCGTAGCTTTAATATGTTTATGTGGGTGCGTAAAATTTTCCGCTTGTTAGTCTTACTTACAATTGGAGGCCCCAAGGAAGTGTCGAAATAAGGCATAATTGTTGGATTTGAAAGATAATCCTTGTTTTTTTTTATTTCTTAAGCTATGTGATGAAGGGGAGAAGATGCTTTACTTTTTTTTCCATATTTCATTTGATACCGTTGTGGCTGTCTCACTTGGCACGTAGGGAAAGGTTTTTTAAACTAAGAAAAATGATTCAAACTATAAATTAAGGAGCAAAAAGTTGTATGTTATAACTCAGGAATCGATGTATCTACTAACGTGTCGAAGGGTACATCTCTTAGATACTATATTAATTAATGCTTTATTGCAAAGATGCACGAAAAATTTTGTTATGTCACCTTCTCCTCCACAGAGGTCGTCTCATTGAATGGAATTCCTATAATGTTTACCATTATATGTGTTGTTGATGTTTTACCTCATTTTATCGCTATCTTACTTTTCTCTTTAACTTTGTATCTAGACGTTTAACGAAATTGACGATGACTAGAATACTTAGCCCACAATCTTTTCCACAGATAGCCCCATACCACACTGACTGAGCTACACATGAGCTGATCTATTTTTCCTCTTTGTATGTGCTCTCTAATATCTTTATTCTCTGCTTTCCCCTTGCGTTCCGCATAAATGAAAAATCCTACTCGTGCACTGCAGAGCCTATTCAAGTGATATATTTTATTCATAGCAAACGACATGGTCAGAAGTATCTGCAAAATTGAGCGTTGAGGAACCAACAAGGTTGAGTGTATGAAAAAAACATCCCTATAGTGTGTAGAATCGCCTTGATTAAAAGGCATACGTATCTCAACCTCCAATCTCCTGTTGTTTTAAAGGTCCATAATGTTGGGAATGAGCGGCCTTCTGAAGCCTTCACGCAGTAAAAGCGTGCTTATGAGGAGATAGCAAAAGTTTCAATGGGAAAAGCTATCATTGTATTAGCTCTACTAACGCTGTATATAAGCGAGGTGAATGAATACTGATGCCTTTCAAGAGTTCTTTTCAAACTATTTTAAACCCTTGAAAGTATAAATACATATATATATATATATTTATATTAACGCCGAAAAGATTTCGCTCTGTTTACAATTTCTAAAGATTCCGCAACGAAAAGGCTGTGATAAAACATCACGTATTAGACAAAAAATACATGATATAATCCTTAGTGACTTTGCCCATCGCTTACCTCTAGTTTCCTCATTCGTATAAATTCTATATAGTTGAGGCTACATTGAATGGCATGCGCGGTGCACATATTTATTATTTCATTCTCGCGCGCGTATGCATTAATAGAATCCCATAGTGTTATGTGCTAAAAATTTTTAAAGGAATGAAAAAAGAAAAAGGATGAAGGCATGTTAGGCTACTGACAAAATTTATCTTCCTCGATTCAAGGTGGTAAAGTGCCTAGAAAAAATCACACAAACGCCTTCTTCCACCCCTCCTTGGTTGTCTTTGTAGCTACAAAGTTAAAGGAATCATGGGTAATTTGCTTATCACCCTTTTCCAGCTCCGTTGCGAGTACTCCCAGGTGCCGCACACCGCAATCCTTCGAGCGCGCCAACCCCAGGAGGCCATCATGTCCGCGCCGGCCGTGGCGCAGCCGTACCGGCGCGTTGGCCCTGGTCAGAGCCCCGCCGAGGGGTCGTGCACGGGGTGGCCATCTTCCCCGCCCGGCTATGCTTACACGCTGCCGATGGACGGGCGAGGACGGCCACACGATGAGACGGGCGCGCCCGACGGATCGTGTCATCCGCGGCCCCGCCGACGCCAACCCTTGCGCCCACCTGTCTTCCTTCGGCACGCTACCCTGCCCACGTCGGCGCCGCGAAAGCCCGACGGCCTCTCTGGGGAGGAGCGGCTCCTGTCAGGGGAGGTCTCGAGTGGGGTCGCCTCGGGTAAACCCGTGGAGATGCGCGATATCGTGTGCCCGGTCGAGATCTGTGATCAGAGTGCGACGGAGCGCGCTTCGAACAGCGACGGGCGCAGCGTGGGGGAGAACAGCATGAACCCCTTAGACTGCGTAGATGCCTTTGAGTACTACTACGGCTCCGAGGGGACGTATCAGGACATGGAAAGCGCCGTTTTTCATGCTCCCGGCAACGCCTCGTGCACCCCGCAGGACCTCCTGGACCTCTACCAGATGACGTGGCGCCCGCCCCCCGGCGAGCGTGGGGGCCCTGGCGAGGGCACATCGGATCCGGCGCTGTGGTCCGTGGTGGATCAGCTCCGGTTGTTCTGCGCCCTGCATCCGGGCGATCCGGCGGTGTCGTGGCGCTCCGTGATGTCGTACAAGTACCTAAACGACTACACAACGCCGCCCATGAACGTGACCGCCGCCGCCTCATCCTCCCAGCCTCCGCGGCGGTGTCTGCACTACATGGGGCCGTCCCAGTACATGACGTGTGGGGAGTTATGGGCCAACATTGAGGCCTTTGGAGAGGGCCTGCGTTCGCTGGGGCTGAAGCCTGGGGACCCTCTGGGCTTGATGGAGGTCACGCGCTGGGAGTGGCTCGTGACCTGTTACGCGTGCTGGTCGCAGGGGCTCGTCCCGGTCGTTTTCCATGGCACCGACGCCTGTCTGAGGCAGGCCGCACGAGAGGTGCTGCTGCGCACCAAAGTGGTCGTCTGCCAACCCCACGTCATCGGTCGACTGCGGCAATACATTCGCGAGGCGGTTGCACTCCATGAAAGCCACGCCGGTGAGAGCGAGGTGGGTCGTCCAAAGGGAAGTCTAGCCACAGGAGGGGCGGACCTGGCGGGGCCACTCCGGTCGAAGAGCACGAAGCCCCCTCGTCCTCTGTTCGTCGTGATGCGGCAGACGAATATCAGGGATGCTCATCTAGTCCACCACATCACCAGCACTCTGGGGAGTGGCACGAATGTCGTGGCGGGTAAATCTAACTTCATCGATGATATTCGAAGCGAAGGGCTTTCAAACCGACACCACAATCCGGACGAGTCGGATGAAGTAGAAGAACCACTGTGGTGGACTGAGGTGCTGGATTATGGCAAGAAGGTTCTCCTCCAGCGAGGTGCAAGGCAATATCATGAACGTCAGCAGCGACGAAGCCGCTTTTCGATGGATCGGCAAAACATGTGTAAACATGATGAAGATGACGCCATCGTGAAATCGGTCAGCCCCGCAAGCAGGCAGACCAGCACCTCGCGTATCGCTTCTAGTTTACGGCGGAGCGTCATGGAAGATCGCTCCAGCGTCGGCCCGTGGTCAAGTCACTCAAATACCATGGAGCCTTTGCCTACGCTCAACGATCCGACCTCCTTGTCATCCGCAAGGCGACATCTAGCCTTTTCAAACGGTTGTAGCACGAGTGGACTGGTGCCGCTTCGCTCCTCGGACCTGGGATTAGTCGTGTACACCGAGGGAGACCCCAAAGGAGTTCTTCTCACCCACGGTGCCCTGGCTGCGTCAGTTGCGGGGTATCGTGAGAGGTTTGTTAGAATGCAGCTACTCAGCCCAGTTTTGGATGAAGATATTCGGAATAAGAATGCAAGTAGGTATGAGGAAGGGGATCCCCTTAAGCCTGGTAGAGAAGGTTCACCCATAAGCGAAGCAGTGGAAAGCCACCTAAGTGCTAAGAAATACTACCACAGCAAAGATGAAACAAGCGAGAGCGACAGGGCGTATAGCGACGAACAAAAATGCGGGTCGCAAGGCTATTCAAAAAGGATACTTAATCACCTTTCTGCAATGATGAAAACTAACCTTCGCGACAGTCTGTGGGAGTGGCTGCATCACGCAGAAGAGCCACCGCCAAAGAGCAGCGCTGATTCTCCAACCTACCTTGCTTATCTCCCGCTCCATAACGTACGAGAATTGGTGTTGGAGATGGTTTTTCTCACAGAGGGATTTCTTTTGTGCTATGGGTCGCCCTCGACCCTCACAAAAGCGGACGCCCACCCCAGAGGGGATCTGGATGAATTCAAGCCACTTGTCTTCAGTTCTGTGCCGTACACGTTAGATCAGCTCTGCAGCACCGTCACGCACACCCTCGCGGAGGGCTTTCTTCGGGTTCTATTCGAGCTTGGTTATGAGCAACGCCGGCAAGCCCTACGGCGTGGCCTTGACACCCCCTTTCTTAACCAGTTTATATTTGGCCAGCCACGCCAACTGCTCGGGGGAAGGTGCCAACTGGTGCTCTCCTGTGGCGGCCCCCTTCATCCGCGCACGCAGGAGTACCTCAAAGTTGTCTGCGGGGTCGCCGTCTCACAGGTCTACGCGCCCACAGAGGCTGCGGGGTGCGGCACGATGCAGAATCTGTGGGTTGATCACATGCGCAATATCGGGGGCCCACTCGGCCCGGTCGAGATGAAACTTCGGGATGTTAAGCAATGGAATCATTTCGCGGTACGGCCCTGCGGCGAGCTATTGCTCCGTGGCCCCACGATCATGACGGGGTACCACTGCAATCTGGAGAAGACCGCCGCCGTGTTGGAGAGTAGCGGCTGGCTGCACACAGGCGATATCGTGGAGCGGCTACCGGATGGGACCTTTTCTCACGTGGCACGACTGGGGGCCCAGGATGTGAACGCTATGGGCTGCATCATAGACGTGGAATCGCTGGAGGCGGTGTATAGTCAGCACCCTCTGTGTGTAGCCCAACGGGACGCGGGTGGGGGTAGTAGTGTGTGCGTCCTCGTTCATCCCTTTCGATCCTATATCTGTGCTCTGGTCCTGACAGACAAACCCCGCACCACGGCATTCATTCAGGACGCAGCGACTCAGTCCTATCTCGCGAGAGCCAGCCGTGCGACGTTGGAGAAGGGGGCATCTCGCCCAGATCGATTAAAAGGCGATTGTAGAACACGTGACCAGGGGCTTCCCTTATCCTGGCCGCACTGTCTGCGAGAACCACTCTTTAACGAGGCCGCCGCAGAGTCGCTTCGGGAACTAGCGGTGCGGCATCACTGCATGCCCCACGAGCTTGTTCGCCATGTGCGGATCCTCTACGATGAGTGGACGACCCAAAATGGAGCAAGAACGGTCACCGGCAGGCTCACACGCTCTACGATCGAACAGCGGTACCAGGTTATCATTGAGGAGCTTTTTCTCAGGGACACATAACACTGCTGCAATCGATCTTCACCATAGGCAAGACCCTCCTTCCCCCGTCTCTTTCTTGCCGTCGTCCTCCCTTCACACACGAAGGATAATGGAGAGGGAAGTGTAGGCGCGTGACTTTCACCTGATCCAGTTTCTCGTTAAAATTCGGACAGTATGTGGTACGTGTCTTCTTGAAATTGGGTGTACTTTTTAGTGTATCTTTATTTTAGTCCCCCCCCTCCCCCTCCATTCCTAAAATGAGATTCAAGTCAATCTAAAACATTCAAACGGCAAAAACTATTAGTAGTACTACTATTGGCGTCTGTTAATGGATACGAATCGCTTTTAATGAAGAATCCAGATTAGGGTCCGAGGTGATACGACTCCGCCCATGCTGGCCGTCTGTGGCAATCTGAGCGGGACTGCGACCATCAAGATCTTACAACTGCTAGATGTCTCTTATGATAGCAACCCATTTGACATCCGCGACGAAATGGAGCTCATAACGAGTAACGATAACAATGATGCAGTGAATCTCTAACGCTATCTCAAGAACTACGGTGAAAAATACCTAAGAATACATCATTTTATCGATTAGGGTCTCAGGAATGGTCGTTAAAATCTGCATAAATACCTTGCAATTACGGAGAGATCATCGTGGTGCTGGGCTGAAGGGGTGGGAAGTGCTCGCAAAGGAGAATAGTAGTCTGCGGATTCTGACAAACTTATCGGTTTATAAATACCATATTGAAAGTTGCTTGATCGCTACTATAGAGTGGGATGCTGTTTACTTGGGTGGAATTTTAGATGAAAAAAGTTTTGATGCGGGGAAATGGAATCAAAGCATCGTTTGTGATAATTTTGGCCCCATTCTTAGAAACATCACAAGGCCACACGAATAGTACCAACAAAATGCTTGTATTTAAGCGAATACCCAGTCTGGGCGCGTCTCGTACGTATAGGGTACCTGTTCCTCTCTTTTCCCCCTACTCATATGCATATACATTGAGGCTCTCTTTCATACTGAGCGTAATTATTACAATCTCAATATTTACATTGTAGACGGATAACACATTTGGTTGAGTTCGTTGGTCACCCGTTTACTTGTACGTTCGGAAAAAATAGGAAAAATCTAAAATATGCTTCATGCTATTATATGTACATACGTGCGTGTGTGAACTCTTTTCCTAGTTCACTGAACAAGCATGGTTAGCCCCTTCATTCCTTCAGCTGAGAGGAAAATAAAATAGTTCATATTTGCTACAAATTCTTCAACAAGATTAACTGATAGAGAGTGGCAAAGCATTAACATCAACGAAAGTGAAATGTCTACCGACACCTACAAAGTGACCATAGGTCTTCGTGCGCCGCCAATGGATTACAGGCAGTTCACCAGGGAAAAAGTGAACCGCAAGCGGGCCGATATGTACACCTCGTCGCGTGACTCCTTCCTGAAGCTTAATCCCGAAGCTCGGAAGAAGATCTACAACCCGCTCCCCAAGGAAGTGTTTATCGAGAACACTCAACAGGCTGCTGAGCATGCCAAACGTGTTGAGGCTGAAGAGAGCGGGGCCCCAATTTGGCCGCAGGCCGGTATCGTCCCTCGCAACCGGTGTCGTGAATGGCGCGAGAACGGGTTTGGTTCGATCCCATCTACAGTTCGGCCTCACAGACGGTGACGTGGGCACCCCAACGAACGAGGAGGCTACTTGAAAGGCGTGTCTCCTTGAGGCTGATCCTGCTTTTGGAGCCCCGGCGTCTATCCCGACTGACCACTTGTCCTTGCTAGATGATAAAGGGAAGCTGAGACGACCTGTGCGCGCCGGTCAGGGGTCAGGGTGTGATCTTGTGAATTTTGGGACATATCAGTTAGTGTGTGGAGACGAGGACAGGATGTGTTTCTAATGTTTTACTATGGTTATTGGCATTGTAGCTGTGACATCGTACTTGGCGACATCCGCCATATAGATCCCAATTGATATTTTTTATTGGGGGACCGACGCAGAGAAGGTGGTAGAGGCTTCTTCGTGGGGAAAGAAATGTGGATTGAGTATTTTGGGGATCTATGAAAGATGGAAATGATAGGGTCAAAACCCTCAAGGACCCTCTTTCTTTTGAAGCGTGGGGAGGGGTATCGAATCTTCCCAAAGGAGGTGTTCACCAGCAGTTAATGTGAGACAGTGGACGTTTCTGTCGTGGGCGTATCGGACAACGTTGCAAAGGTCGCATAGAAAGTCCTCAGTGTGTATTTACAACTCAACGCAATTTTCTTCTCTCGAGATGCATTTCTGGTAGGGTAGAGGGAAAAATGTCTAAAGTGAATCCCGTAGCCGGGGAAAGTCGTCTTGCATGACGGTAGTACGGAGCGGGGTCAGCCGCTGATCCATGCCTCGCGACCAGGATTCTGCCCATGAGCTGCTGACAGTCACTCTTCCAAACCCACTGCCACCAACGTGTGGTGCTGAACTTTGATTATTTATTAATTTATCTGCTTTTTTAATGGTTCTTAACTCTTTTTTTTTCAATTTACGTGAACATTGTCATGTATCCAAAGTTACAGGTAGCTCTCTCTCGCTGCGACAAGGTTAACTCAGTCGACACCTTCGTCGAAAAGATAGATTATGCGAAAACGAGAATGTGAACTCCTTCGATTCCTCTTTCTTGATATGCCTCCCAATTGAATAGCTCAATTTTGTATGTGTGTATTCCATGAATTACTTCCCTCTACATTCCCCTTTCGAGTAGTCTAGTTTTTTGTTTGGTTATTACGACCTTTATAAATTGGCTAACAAATAAAAAATAATAGCGTTGTAATCAACCATTCCATAATGACCTCCTCCACTCTCACAACAAAGCAGGTGCTGGCCACAAGCCCCAGCAGTTATCACTCGCGTTTTGATCACTGTTTCCTCGTATACCCGCTTCCCTCCATTGCGGATGAATCCTTCCTCAAAACAATTTTTCGTTGTGAGGTGCGCCGCTCCATCTTTAGCGGCTTTGGTCGGCATCGCTTCGCGATTGTAGAGCTGGACGACACAGAGCGTGCCATGAAGATTAGCCTGTGGTTATCGCATCGGCTGATGGAAGAAAAAGGTGCAGGCGGCGATGGTGCAAACCAGCCTTCTGTGTTTCTTCCGAGTGGCGATGACGACCGTACCTTGGCGCAGATCGTCGAGGACGTAGTTCGAGAGCAGGCAGTAAAATCAAACAATACTGTAGACTTCGACTACCTCTCCAACCTCACGTGGACCGGTAGGGGTCGCATCCACATCGCTCCCAGCCCTTTCGCGATACAAGAGCTTTTTGATTGTGGTGGAGTCGTTCCACAGAATAAAGCAATCAGAGGACGCAACACTCGCCAGGTGGAAAAGCGAGAAGCTCGGGTAAAACGTGAACCCGAACGGGTTGCTGTGCTGCCGCCCGATGACGTGCCCCCCTCACGCTTGGCTCGCACGGAAGGGGGCGAATCCTCGGGAACGGCAACATTTCCAAAGAACTGCTGCCAAAAATGTGGAAGTCCGGTGCACTTCACGCGGCACTGCGATGGCTCCGGGGCTCCCGCCGTGGCGGAAGCGGTGGAGCAAACGGAAGTTCGCGCAAGTGACGCTGTGGAAAAGAAGACCCTCAAGCGTGAGGAGGCGGGACATCTTCCTCCTCCTCCTCCAAGAGCCAGCCGCGTCGACGATGCAGGTGCGGCGGGGTTGTCCAAGAAAAACACGTTCGTACGCACGTCAAAGGATCAATGCAAGCACTGCGGATCGGAAGAACATTTGTCGAGGCACTGCCCCAATAAGTAAATGTATTAAAAGTAAACTGCGGACACATGCGCTTACAAAGCTTGTCTACGGTGCCCCTATACACAGCGCATAAAATGACACTCTTTACTAGGTTAGTAATGCTTCATATGTAGCCAGCTAGCGAATGGAAGGGGTTAGATGTGCTGCTTAAGTTGTCTGACATGTTTAGCAATAGATTTCGTCGAAACGGGAATAGAGGAAATACCCCTCTTTCTCCCTCCCACACACAAAAAAAGTACATTCATGGGTGCCTTTATTGCTTAAAACACGTCTACAGACGCTACGCTAGTAGAACAGACTGGTAAGCATGCTTATGTGCTACTGAATTCATGACTTGAAGAACCATTTTTGCAAGCTTTATCTCAAAGGTGAAGCTGAAATTTCAAGAAAAAAAGATTGCATTACGAGCCCTTTCTTGTGGCCTATTATTTAAAGAAAAATAGCGACACTCCGTTATATCCACCAACCCTTTCCCACCTATGCAGCCAAAGAAGCGTGCCCCGATTACCATCGATGATGACCTTGCCATCGACTTCTCATCGCTTCCGCAGCGCAAGAAGGAGAGCGAGAAGTCGGCAAAGGAGGCCGTGGCGAACTTGCTGTTATCCGATGAGCAGTCGGTGGATTCCTCGCCGCATGGCCAAGGCGCGATCGAATTGAGGGCCTTTGATCCCTCCCTCCAGGCGTACGTCCAGCGAGGTGCCGCCGCCGCTCACAGAGGAGGAGGGGCGTTGGCGAGAAGGCGGGGGCTGCTTTTTGAGGGCGCGAATCGCGCGCCACCGTCGGGATCGTTTGCGGCCCCCCTCTCCTCCACAGCAGGTGGCGCCGCGGCTGCGGAGGATCGCCGGGATGCGGTGCTCGCCATCTGCCAAGGGAGCGAGCCGCAGCAACAGGAGAGCCCGATGCAACTGCGGGAACGGCGTTTGACCTATGAGGCCGCGCTGCGAGAGTTTTGCCAGGCCCCCCCCGCCCAACCCGAGAAAGCGAATAAAAGCGATCGAGTAGCTGCTGTCGTTGGGGGTGGGGAGCCCTCGGCGGCGACGGCGCTCTCCCGCTCCCTGCTCGCGGAGTTTTTTGCGAACGGCGTGCCGGATATCGAGCCGTGGGATCGTTGGGCGTTCGAGCTGCCAAGATACGATCCGAAGGCGTTGATCACTACCGCAGCGGCGTCGCCAAGCATGCAGAGTGGGCAAACGAAATCCGGCAGCCACGCGGCCGGCGTCGGGGTTATGGATCTGGAGCACCACCCGATCCTGGAGAACTCATTCTATACCCTCCACTGCCCGCAACCGCTGTCGGGTACGGCCCCAGTGGAGGTGAAGTACATGAAAACGAAGGAGGAACTGCGCAAAGAGCGTCGTGAGCGTTTAAAGCGTAGGCAGGAGCAGGAACGCCAAGAACGACTCCGGGGGGATCCAGACAAAGGCGTTGCCGGCGGCACTGCGCACCAAGATCAGCTCCGTAGCCGTAGCCTAGCCTTTGGTTTGTTCAACCATAGCGTTCTAAACCCCATCGCGACGGAGAATCAGATTTATGAACAATATCAACAGCGTTTTGTGGAGCATCAGCGGCGCAATCACGATCGCCACGTCGCTGCTCTGCCGAATCAAATTCTCAAACGAGAGCGTGATGCGATTCGTCATGCACAAGAATCCCCGTCTCTTCGCGCGTATCGCATCTACCCCATCTTCAGCCCCTCCCACCTTGGTAAACTGCGGAACCTCGCCAATGATAACCGCCTGCGGGGTATGGTGGTGTGGATCGCGAAGTGCGATGCGTTGGTGGTGCTATCGGGCGGCGAGGTCGCGATGCGGCACCTGGAGCGCTGGATACTGCACAAAATGAGATGGGAGCACCATGAAACGCGCGCAACCCGTCTGTGTGCAATACCCCTCCCCAAGTATGATTTTTTCTCGTTCTGTGAAAGGAAGGGGCACGCGAGGGAGGAAGAAAAGAGGAAACACATCCGCCACGAGGCTCAATCACTGGCTGAGGCTTCCCAAGCGAACCAAACAGCAGTGTCAGAAGAGCCAAAAGAAAACGTTTTTATGAATTTTTGTGAGACGATAGCAGAAGGCGAAGCTTTTATGCGTTCCTTGCCTGCATCTGGTAGTGCGTGGAAAGATTTTTCGGCGATATGGCGGCTGGCTTTCCTGCGAGATGGGCTCTCTTAAGCCTCATTTGCCTATTTGATAGGCAGTGGCTTGGAGCTGAGAAGAAAGAGCAGGCAGTGATTCCAAGGCAACCGATGCTAACTGCGACTTATGGGAATCTAAAGATGGATATTTTTTCCTACACTGTGTCGAGCTATTCTGCTTAGCGCCAAATGCTTGTGAAAAGGGTGAGTGATTGCAACTTCACTAAGCTTCATGGAGAACCTAATATAAACTGTTTATAAAGGTCGATACGCTTTGTAAGGTTTCATGGCATCTTTGGTATTGCTCTACTAATATTGTTATTACTATCCATTCCAACCCCTCCCCTCCCTATCCCGTTGTCCTTTGTAAATGAGAAGCAAAGCTTAAGTTTATCGAAGCGAAAGTCCTCCTATTGTGTATATACACTAATCCCACCCCAACCAAAAAAATAATACTGTTGATCAAATACATACGCATCAAACTTCGAGCAGAATGACCCCTCCATTCTCTCTGAAAGAGCCCAAGTATGACATGAACACGGTTATGGGTCGATCTCTCTACTTCGTTGAGGCGATCAATCCACTGCTCCTCCTGGAAACTAAAACGTCGTTGGAAAAGCACCGCGAATTATTAAAACAATGGGAAAAGAAAGAGATCAAAGACGTGCCTGATGCGAAGCTTTGGTGGTCCCGGAACGCGCTCGAGCAGTGCATTCATCCGACCTCCGGTGAAGTCATCTTCCCCCTCTTCCGCATGTGCAGCTTCCTGCCGCTGAACTTTCTGTTGGTGCCATACATGATGCTACCTTCCACCGTCACGAGTGTCTCCCGGACGATCTTCATCCAGTGGCTGAATCAAAGCATCAACGCGGCGATCAACTACGCGAATCGCTCGAGTGACAAACAGCCGGCGTTGGAGATCTTTAAGGCGTACACGGCGGCGGTGACGGTGGCCTGCGGGGGCACCCTCACCGCGACGATGATGCTCCGACGGGTCTCCCACGCCTCCCTTCGGGGGATGATCATCCGCGGCACCATCCCATTCCTTGCCGTCTCCGTGGCGGGGATCGTGAACCTCGCGGTGATGCGGCGGAACGAGTGGATGCGCTCCGGCAGCGGGCTCGAGGTGAAGGACGAGGACGGGGTGCCGCGTGGGATGAGCACGCAGGCCGGGCGGGATAGCCTCCTTAAGTGCTCCATCTCCCGGCCGGTGTGGAACGCGCCGTGTATGATGCTCCCTACCTTGTTGTCGATGCCGATTATGCGGTACTACGGCTCGGCACGGCGGCACCCGATCATGACGGAGACCCTGTTGCAAATCCTTGGCCTCTCCTTAGGGGTGCCCTTCGCGCTGGGGCTTTTCAACCCGATACAAACCATTCCAGCGACGAAGCTAGAGCCGAGGTTTCAGAACCTGCCACGTAAGAGCGGCGCCCCGGTCGTCAACTACACCTATTACAAGGGTTTGTGAGGTGGAGGAAGGATAAATGGAAATCGGTAAATCGCCCTCTCCTTTTCCCTGCGTCACGGAGGGAACAAAAAGAAATAAAAATAGAATTCGATATGTTTGTGCTCTAGTGAGTACTTGTGCGGACATTAACAAACACTGCACGGAAGTCTAACTATTTTCCATAAATAAAACTACCCTGAAGTGATTCTCAGGTTTAGGGAGGAAGTATATTTAAAAAAAAAATCCATTTTGAGGTGTGCATCTTAGCGAAACCGTAATCGTAGACTCAGGGAAATCTGGTCATTTTTTTTTCGGTTTATTATACCTTATAGTGGGACGGTGAAAAAAAGAAATACTTCACAAAGGAAACAAATACATTGAAGGCTACCTCCCCTTGTTTTCACAATGGCAGTCAAAAAAAAAAAAGTGTGTTGTGGAACTTGCGCTTGTATCCTATCGAAAAGTTATATTATTATCAGAACGTTTCATTTATGATTTTTTATATGCGTATATATATCTACATATCTATATATTATTTGAAAGGCATTCAAAGGAAAAGAAACGTACGAGGTAACTGCCTGATGTGGAAGCGACAGGTTTAGTAAAAATATAGCATGCGATAAATGACTAAACATGTAGAATACATCTATATATACATATATATACAACTGCTGAAAATGGTTCTTTAGATCTTTCCCTTCAATCTCATTAGTTCTGGATTTTTTACAAATACTTATGAAAACGTTAAATACTTTAGAGCTATATGTTCTAGTTGCATTTGTTTTTAGTGGCTCTCTTCTTTTATGGATTCTACCATGCTATCAAGATGTTTATACCTTTCTTTTACCTCACTCCACCCTAGATCAGTGTAGTGTAAATACAGTTGAATCATTAAGAATTATAAACCGTTCTAATTTTCCCTTTAATTCGTAAAGCGAAAAAATAGTGACCCCAACGGTTCCATTTATGGGAGCGGTGCGTTAATCCCCTCTCACCCCTCCCACTAAAAAAAAAAATATATAGGAAAAAACAACCACAAAAAAATGAACAACATTAATGGCATCGTTGGAGCCGGCCTCTCAACGTATTCATGCCCCTCTGTCATCGACTCTTTAACCCATAGCCACACCAACAAGGTGGCGGAGAGCTCCTTGACCTCGGGCAATATTTCTGCAGCTTCGTTATGACTGAAGGGGGAAGCGGCTATGGCCGATTCGGCGGCGCGGCCGCCACGGGAAGATTTACGCCAGCCCCGCGTAAAGTGGACGAATAATAATGACTCCACGCGGGGATGGGATCCCATCGACCATGACCGCTTCCGGGTCCCCCTTCAGCGTCATTTCGGAGATGAAATTGATGTCGATGATCGATTAGCCTTTCTTTTGCCAGGGGAACTCGAAGAAGAGCTCGGAGTCACGCCCTTCATCTCGGAGAAGTCTCGAAACATCGGCAACGCTGAGGGTCCACACGTGGAGTTCAACCTCGAGGCGGTCCTGGTGAACTCCATCAACGGCGCCTACACGTCGTCTGGATATCCCTCCATCATAACGAGCGGCCAGGCGCAAGGCGACGTGTTCGGTTCCTTTGTTGACCTCCGAAATCCGTCGGTGTGCACGCTCAATCTGCCGCCGGAGGAGACCATTGTGATCGCGCCGGACTACATCGCGGAGAACCTCCCAGGGCAGGGGAAGCATACCACATCCATGGAAACGCTGCTAAGAATTATCTGGCGGCGTGGGGAGCAAGTTTTCCGACCAGAAAAGCAGGAGTCGCTAATCCTGTCCGCCGTCAGGGCCGACGAGGGAGGCGCTTCGCTTGGGGTGGAATCATCTCTCACACAGAAGCCAATACAGCGGCCGCCGGGTGCATCAGAGTCGGGGCTGCGGCAAATCCTGCAACAGCATCCGGAGGGGGTCCATGCCGTTCATTCCGCGCCGGATCTGCGCGATATGCTCTTAAAGGGCAAGTTCCCGAAACCTCCACAGGCCGCCTCATCGGCAACCAACGAGAACCCGTCCGAGTCCTCGGGCGCGGGTATACCACTGGCTCCCTTGTTACCGACTGGCACCGCACCCGTGCAGCACACTCTCGTCTCCGTTAACACCTTCAATCACCTGAGTTTTTATCTGGTTGCTCACCAGAATGGCATTCTTCTCGACATCGCACCCCTGCTAACCCTATCAATCAGCATTGCCTCTCGCAAGGTCACGGCACAGATGCTTTTCATGCTGGGCTGTGAGGAGGTGCGTCCCATCGTCGGCAGTGATTCGATGGATAGCCCCGAGAGACCGTGTAAGTTTGCGTCGCAGAACCGTGACCATAATGTCTTTGAAGATACCTATATCACTAAGCCAGAGGACCAAGATTTTTTCTTCAATCCCAAGCACAGCAACATCAACTTTGTAGACGCAAATGTTCAGGCGAAAACCATTTCAGTCGTGAACATTAATCTCGTGTTCGAGCCTCTCCTAGTCTTTGGCAATCAAAACGGGGATATCTTTATCTTCAGCATATTCGAAAAGCGTGTGGTTCAGCGTCTAAATTTTACCACGGCGTCTCCTGAGACTCAGTCAACCATGGTGTATGGTGCCGGTTTGAAGATCGTCTCGGCGCCTGTCTCGTGTCTGCAGGAGGTGCAGAATGGTATCGAGAAGGAACTCCAGGAAATGGTTACGCGCGCCGGGATCGCGAAGCGGGCGCGCAAGAGTAGTTTTCAATTTGGTACATCGATCCACCATGACCCCTTTTATAGCAGAAAGCCACTAGGTATCAGTTCGCCGTCCGGCTGCGAGGGTGTGGGGAATTTCTCCTTAACGTCCTCGATGGAGACCAGCCATCACTCCCTCCACCCTACGATCTTCGCCGCTGGCTTTGACAATGGGCATGTCCTGCTGCTCTGCGTCGTCGCCTCCGGTGCGTGGTTGCTGAGACATTTTGATAATCAGACCTTTGGCTATCACTCGATTCGGTGCATCGCCCCGCGGATTCCGCCCTTCTTCACACGTCTGTGGACCCACTACAACTCCCCCACAGCATGTGAGGATGAAGCGGATTCATTGAATTCCAACAAAGGCGCAAATAGGCCACGCACGTCACTCATCACTCTCGAGGAGCTGCTTTTTATTGACGAGGAGCAGCACGTCGCGGCGATATCCTGCAATAGCGGGACTATTGCACTCGTGAAGCTACCAGGGTTCGACATTCTCTCGCGGATCAGCGTTTATGAATATAACACGGTGGGAGAAATAATCGCGCTTTTTTGGGCATCAAGCACACCCTTCCATCTGCTCACTCCCGACCTGTTGATCAGCTCCGGCGAGGATGACATGCTAGGGATCTTCCACTTCACCCCAATATGCGCGGAGAACAGCTTCCTCTCCAACAGCTTCAACCGTCAGAGTCAAGGGCCCTTCGAGCGGAGCGCGCAGCTGGAAACCCTCAGCGGGCTGCAGGTCCTGCACCGCAAGCGCGCACATCGAAGCTGGGTGAGTCACCTGTGCGGGGTACCCTTGGTCGCGCCGACGTCCTTGCAGGCCGCGGGCGCTCCCACTTTCCTCGGTTGCTGCCTCATCGCGACTTCCTACGACGCGCGGACGTCGTTCTGGCCTATCCTGGCGAAGAAGCCGTGCCCGGAACTCCCTGGAGGAGGGGGGGATGGGGTCGCCCTCGCCGACGGGCCCACCGCGTCCCTCCGGCTGCACGTGGATATGACCACCGCCTGTGGGGTGGGCGGGGGGGGAGGGAGCTTCTTCCTCGTCACGACGTGCTGCCGCGGGAAGGTGAAGTTTTGGTCCATCCAGGTGAAGTTGGCTCAGAGCTAGATAACTCCTCTATTGTGACATCATTGCTCGGGAGGCTTTAACTGGCATATATCTATCTATTTATCTATCTATATATATATATATATATATGTGCGTGTGGTGTGTGCCTGTGTGAGCCGCTCACCAACGCATGGGCGTTTTCCGTATGGATGCTGTGGTGGGTTAAGCTTGGCTTGGTTTGGGTATGAATGCGATCTGCGCGGCCTCATGGGAGGATCTCTACGAGTCTTTGACTTCGCTCCATCCCCACCTCCCTCCCACTTTCATTGCTTCAACAGAACATTTTTTATTTTTGTCGTCTCGTTGTACTGTCGAGCATATTCGGGAAAAGGGTTCGTAGTTTGCTTATTTGAGTTATATTGTGACTCAAGCATAAGCAGTATGTCTCAATCTTATTACTAAAATATATTGTTCATTTCTCTATTCACTTTGGTCTTTGATCTTTCTTTCAGTAAGTAATAGATGCATTATGTGGGATATATCAAATGTGAAGTTAGCCGTGGGTGTTATACTCTTGGCTAAAAAGGACTAAAATCTTCTTTTAGGTTGTCGCTATCAGCTTCGGAAGGTGCGTATTTGCTTGAACATCAAAAAGCATTTTTCATGCATGTTTGAAGATGACAAACATACATTTCAACGGTGTATTGATTAGAAGATAGTGTGAGTGTGCTTTATTTTCTTGTAGGTAAATTTTCTCCTGTTAGTGCGCCACGTGACGCCATATTTACCTGAATTTTGATACACTAAGGTATAAATAGAACGTTTAGCATAAATCAATAGCGATTTTTTGTTACTTTTTTATTCAAATCTCACAAATTTCAGGGAACTTGGGCATGTGAGTAAATTCGAAGTAAAATAAACTACGCAATGTGCTGAAGCAAAAATGCTATTAAAATCATTCAGTGTTGTTTGCTTTCAATATTCTTTTTTCCTTTTCCTTCATATAGATTAGTTTTCGAGCATTTTAGGACTACCAGAATAAAAAAACTAGAGGTAGTATGAAGTCAATGGGGCTACTTGGGTCGTTGTGGGATGCAGTTATGGTAAATCGGGGTACGCAATGTGGTTCTAGCGTTCACTACGGCATATCCCCTGTTAAGTCTATACTCAAACACGCACCCTACATGCCAGTGATACCTTTCACCTCGAGATTGATGTGTCCTTCCTTGCGAGCTATATGGACAGCGTCGGGGTCTGCCAATTTATGGACCAAGGATCGGACGATGAATAGCGGCCTACGGCGGTATCTAGCCGCCACGTTAGCTCCCACGCGCTCACAGCAAGCACAGCGGCGGTGGTATATGCCGCCTGTGAACAAAAACCCCGAGGAGTTCTCGCCGTATGTTGAAATCGATTTACCCACCAACACGCGCATTGAGGTGATTCGTCGCTCCGGGCTGGCCAATCAGGACTGGATCGTAACGGAGAAGGTTCACGGCACGAACTTCGGTATTTACCTCATTGACGAGACGACGGTGCGGTTTGCAAAGCGCAGCGGCATTATGGACCCGAACGAAAACTTTTTCGGTTATCACATCCTCGCCGACGAGATGACAACGCAGATTCGCATACTAGCGGAGTTGATTAAGCAAAAGTACGGCGTTGGGCGTATCGGACGCCTAATCATGAATGGGGAACTCTTTGGTGCGAAGTACAAACACCCACTCGTTCCAAAGAGCACAAAGTGGTGTACCATGCCAAACGGCAAACGGTTCCCCATCTCCGGTGTGGAAATACAGCGCGAGCCCTTTCCACAATACAGCCCGGAGCTGCACTTTTTTGCTTTTGATATCAAATACTCCGTATCTGGAGCGGAGCAGGATTTTGTGCTGCTCGGCTATGACGATTTCGTTGAGATTTGCTCGAGGGTACCTAATCTATTATATGCCAAGGCGCTTGTGCGTGGCACGCTGGATCATTGTTTAGCCTTTGACGTCGAAAACTTCAAAACACCGCTCCCGGCGCTTCTTGGACTGGGGAATTACCCTTTGGAGGGGAATCTTGCGGAGGGTGTGGTCATACGGCATTGCAAGCGTGGCGACCCCTCAGTCGAGATGCACAATGTGGCCACGATCATCAAACTCCGATGCTCCAGTTTTATGGAATTAAAGCATCCTGGAAAGCAGCAAGAGCTCAAAGAGACCTTTTTTGATACCGTACGGGCGGGCGCGCTGCGTCGAGTCAAGGGCAACCTAACCGTCATCGTGGAGTCTATGCTGCCTCAGGTCGAGGCCGCAGCGAATGAGCTACTGCTTAACCACATTAGCGAGGGACGACTCAACAACGTGTTTTCCAAGATCGGTCGTGAACCACTTCTTCGAGGGGATGTGACGCCGGACGGACTGGCTGTGATGCTCGCCAAGGATGCGGTTAAGGACTTTCTGAAGGACTGTGATGAATTGGTTCTGAACACCTCCCTGGAATTCCGCAAGACTCTCATACGAAGCGCCTACTGGGCTGCAAAGGAGCTGGTCGCGAACAGCTGGAGCTCGCTGCTGGGGCCCGAAGACGAGGGGGCGCAAGCAGAGCTTGACGATGGGGAGTGACGTGTTCACCCATCAGCGAAGACGGCTTAACCAAGCTTCGCAATAGGGTGGAGTTGCTTGGCAAACGCGAATGAGGAAAAGGAAAGAACGAAGCCGATTAAGTATGAAGTGATTTTCAGGTGGTGGGTGGGGATCCCTTTTGTAGAAGAAAACAATGCTATAAATTATTGTGATTAACTTTGCTAATCTCTGTCTTTTTCCCCGCATGTATGCAGGACGCACTCCCCTCTGTGCAGTGAAACGCTGCATGCCAAGAGCTACATTGTGGCATAAATATATATAAGTAGATATCTAAGCAAACAGATAGAATACTAGTTCTTGAAATTGAGGGTTTGCTTCTAGAAAGAGGAGGAAATTGCCGTTGCTCATATATTTGTGGCTATTCCGCGCCATTGTGGATTCAACCACGGAGCTCATCACTTCCGTGCAGGTTTTCCAATCCGTGGCAAACCACCGTCTAGCACCACGTCGCGCTCGCTTGTGCGCAGACGGAAATGAATTCCCGCCTGACGCGATCAGCTCAGGCGACAGGAGCCCCGGTAGGAATGACTTCTTTGGGAGCCGCTGGTGGTCAGTGGCATTCGCTGAATCGGATGGGCGACAAAGAAAAGGAATCACGCGCGTTAATGGGTGTGTTGACGCCATCGCCAAACGATCTTGCGTCGAAGGCCCGATACTTCGGTCTTCGCTTTGAACTGCGATCGACGCTGAACGTGCTGTGCGTCCTCAACACGCGGCCGTCGGAGTCGGAAAGTCTCACGAGGCTCGTCCGGAAGCGCATCGGCGTCTTCAGGCAGGAGCTCTTGCTCGCGAGAGAGTTTCTACGGCGCCGCAGCAGTCCGGACGTCGGCATGGGGATCACTCACGCGTTGGAAGAAGATGGTGAGGCCACGGGTGAAAACATTGACGGTACGACCGCCGGCGTGGTTCACCTCGCGTGGCGGATTCTCTCACACGAAGAGAAGCTGGCGAACGCGGGCCCGGACGACGCGGGATCGATTGATGTGGAAGGGCAAATGGCGACCTGGTTAAAGGACGCCGCCGCCGGGCTGTTCGTAAAAAGGGCCCTTCCATCTGAGAACAGAGAGTTTTCAAGTGGAAGCGGCGAGTTCCGCGCGGCGGCAAAGGGGGTAAATGGCGAGGCGGAAAACATCTCCCCCGTGGAGGTGGTAATTCACCGACAGCTCCTCCATGACGTCGTCCTCCGCCGCGGCGACGAGGCCACGCCGATGAGGGCGGTGGTGCAAGATATGATCACGCTCGGGGCGCACCTCATGGTCCCACTGGAGATGCTGCGGAGTTCAAACCGGTGGATCCTCATCCACGAGGACGTCCGCTACACCTTAGAAGATCAGTTGTTTCACTACCGCGGGGTGAGCGAATACCACGGGATGCCAGAGGATGCCATCCGGCGGCTTTGGCGGGAGCTCTGGGCGGTGTGGTTGGCGGCGTGGCGGCGGCGAGATCGGTTGTGGGGGGGTGCCCCTGACGACCTTCAGGGTGGATTAGAAGAGGGGGATGATCGCGCCTTCGGTCCGATAACCGCGTCGGGAGTTGGGGTGCAGTTGGGAGGGCATTCCCACGGCGTCGCGCCGACCTCGCGGCGGACGTGGTACGTTCTGCGGTATCCCTTAGCCACCCTCCTGCGCGGCCTCCAGGCGCCCTCATCGGCAGATCTTCTCGGCGAAAGCCCCGAGGGGAAGACCGCGACACCGCTCTTTGACGTGAGCTACGATGATCTCAGCGCGGCGATGGTGGCGCCGTATCTATCGCCCGAGTGTTATGTGAGATTGCGCTCGAGGTGCGCAAAGGCGGGCACACACGAGTCGGGTGAAGCGCAAGGGGGGGTGCTTGTAATCCACCGTTTCTCCGATGATGCGTGGAATATCGCGGTGATTGTGATCGAGGCGATGCTGTGCGGTTTTAATCTCTACGACGCCAACCTCTGCCATCTTTCACCGGCCTCCCTCGCGTCCGTTTCTGCCGAGGCGACGATGCCGGCATGCGGGGCGCCGACGCCGACGCATTCCATCTACGCCGATCTCGTCTTCTGTTTAGTGCGGTACCACTCCATCGCGCTGCCCGCTGCGCAGAACTTTCTCTACGCCACGTTAGAGGCGTTCGGCCGCGTCGTGCGCGGGTTCGACGCGTCGAACCCGCGCGATAGAAATCGCGCCTCGTCCGCGGTCGGTAACCCTACGAATCCACCCCAACCCTCGCCGGATCCCACGCGCCTTGCCGAGGACTGGCTGGGGTACGTCCAGCTCCGATACGGGAAGGACTTCATCACCGGTCTACTCCACGAGGTCGCGACGACAGGGCTGTGTTGGACGAGAGACGCACGTTGGCAGGCCTTTCGCCGCTGCGCACTACCTACCTCCCCTGGGTTAAAAAAAAAAGATCCGAGTACGGGAACGGGAATGGAAACTACGCCTCTGCCAAATTCGACGGATGAAGAAAAAAGGAAGGTGGTCGAAGGCACCTCGTGGTTGACGTCTAGTAAGATCGGAATCGCTTCCAGTGTGGTGCCGGAAGACGTTGGGATCGCATGCAGACCGGGGTCGCCTGGCAGGCCCTTAACGTCTTATCACGTTCTCCACCGTCTTCGAATCCCCTTACTGCCGCTCCTGCCAGAAAGCAATCTGCATGCGCTTCGTGGTTGGAGACCACACACCGACAAAGGGGGGGAAGAGGTCCGTGAGGGTGATGGGTGGTTTATCAGTGAGGTGTGGAGTGAGCTTCAGGAGTGGCTGCACACCGCTGAACTTGAAACCTCCTCCCGGGATGGCGCCGAGAGCACTGGGATAGCCCGACAAGGGGTTCGTTTTTCCTTGCTCATGCGACTCATCGAACAGGGCATTTTACACGAGTGTTCACGGAAGAAACCCTCCTCGAACGACGCGTTGCGTGTGGCCTCGCGGCAGCAGCTGCGGCAGCTCCCAAAGGAGTCAATCCAGCCGGCGAAGGCGCCACCCGCAGGGGGGGGGATCGGCTCGGAGGCCGACCGACCACCAAAGGAAACGGACGCGCATGGGAGCCCGGATGACGTCCTCGCCAACCACCCCTTTATTCGCCAATTCACGGAGCGCGGTCAGTTATCGGCCTACCTCTCCGCCATCGCCCCACCCGGCACGCCTCCCTCGCTGTTGCCAACCCCCACCGTGTTTCTGAGCGAGGGAACGATCCGGGAGCTGCTGCGCGGCCGCGGCTCGAACCCACAGCGCGCTCCCCAACCCCATAGCGATCCCCATCCCCGTCGCGTGGGGGGATCTTTGCGGATGTTTTTCGGTGGCCCCCAAGGGGGGATCCCCGCCGGGCGCACCGACGGGGAAGCGGGTGGGATCCATCCAAGGCTGCTCCGCGCTCTCCAACCCCCGCTCGAGCGGGAGGTCGCGCGGCAGCTGTGGTTCATCGCGGAGCTCCGGCGGCGGATGAGCTTCACAACCCCCCTTGCCGACCGCGCGCGGGCCGTGCGCGCCTTTCTCCTTGAACAAAGCCGTGCGTTGAATACCGTGATTGTTCCCATCCCACCTACGATTCGTGGGGAGGTCTGGGGGGTCCTGTTGGGGGTTCCTCCAGCCCCTCAACGCGAGCGGCTTTACGCGCGTGGCAAAGTCGCTGCCGCCGCCGCCGCCACGGCGTCGTCTTTTGCGATCGATCGTCAGCTCAGCGTGGATATCCCTCGCTGTCATCAATACCATCCACTCCTAGCCTCTGAGGACGGGCATGAAAAGCTTAGGCGGGTGATCAAAAGCTGTCTGGCGTTAAGCCCCGCACTGGGGTATTGGCAAGGGATCGACAGTCTTTGTGCGGTGCTCCTGTCCGTGAGCTTTACGGATGAAGCCCTCGTCGGGGTCACCCTCCTGCACCTGATTCAACGCTATCTCCCCTACCATCACCCCCATCCCGACGCCGTCGGGCGGGAAATCTTAGATCCCGTCCACCCCCCCCCCGCCCTTTCACCCTGGAGGAGCAGCTTCATCACATCGCGCTTTGCCTGCAATACTGCGATCCGTTGCTCGCGACCCATCTCTTCCGCGAGTGCGACTTCTCCCCACAGCACTTCGCGGTGGGTTGGGTGCTCGCCCTTTTCGCGCACGCCCTTCCGACCCGACGGGTCTACCCCGTCTGGGATTTCCTCTTTGTGCATCTCGAGCAGCCCCCGCACGGGCTGAGCTGCCTGTGCTGTGCGATGCTCCTGCAACGACGGGAGGGGTTGTGGGGGCGGGAGGCCGCCGATTGCCTCGCCG
>HF955082.1:75836-89941 GCA_000582765.1 Phytomonas sp. EM1 | reverse complement strand
CGCCGCCGAGACCCCCACCCGCGAGGCGAGGTGCCCGCTCTGTCAGCAGGGCACCCTGCAGTACGGGGAGGTCCTTCTCCACGAGTGGGTCTGTGAAGGAGGGACGGTGCCTGAGGAGCGGGCGCGGCGCGGGGGGCGTAAGGCGGCGTACCACACCTCCAACATCCAACGCTACTATTTTATTAAGGAGCAGCGGCAAAAGCGCGCGTTCTCTACGGAGCCCTTGCGAGCCTTCTTCCACGGGAGGGAGGCAGACGACGAGGATGACGAGGACGTCGGGGGAGAATTGAGATCTGCCACTCGCCGCCCCCGGTTATCCCAATCCAGGCGACACAACCGTAAGGCCTCAGCGACTTCAGCTAAAGCAAACGGTGGGGGAAGTTGTGATCCGTCTATCCTAGCTAGAGCGCGTGCGATCATAGTTGAACCCATCGAGAGCGACGAAGACTCCGATCAGAATCTCACTAAATGCGACGCTAAGGTCGACGGAGACGACCAATCCCGTGGCCCCGCTGCTCGCGAGGCGCCATGTTGCGTCGAAGGGGGCTCCTTCGTTTTCTCGGTTCGAAACCCACGGCTGGAGCAGCGCTGTGTGTGGTGTGCTGTCGACCGCATCCCACGTCAAACCCATCCCGCATTCGTTGGGGACGTCTCCGCAGCACCTCTCCTGAGCTGGCGCTGTCCACCGTCACTTCCGGGGCTCGCCCCGCGGCGTTATCGAGTGCGGGTGCCTTACGGCGCATACGGACTCGGTCGAATTCATTCTCTCTCCCTCTATCTCATGTCGGATATATTCCGAAAGGCCTCACGGCAGGTCGCCGCGGCTCCCTCTCCAGAGCACTCCTTGGCCGCGGTGAGGGTTATCCCCGCGCAGAGTCTACCGCCACTTCTGACAGTAGATATACTGCACTGCATAGCGAGCAACCCTCGGCCGTGCATCGCGCAAATCGGCGGATTTCGCGCCACCAAACGTCCGCGTAGCCCACAGGACGCGACCAAGCCTCCTGTGCAGTGGAGGGAAACGTCACTGGATTTGCTCTCCCCGATGCCCGCGACGACGCCGGAAGGGGAGCCCAGGGAGAACTCAACGCAAGGCGGGCCACACTCCTCCAGTCGGGATGATGGGAATCAGGCGGCGGGATCATGCGAGTCGACCTTCTTTTGGCCAGATGGCATGGCCACGCAGGAGCTGGCCCTCACGCTCGACCACCTTCTGCAAGGACGCTCCGTAGCCGTCTTCGGCCTCGCTTCTAAGTACCCTTTCCTTCAGCACGTCACCCAAAGCGCGGAGCTGCTCTCTGGGTTCGTAATCAAACGAATTGACGCGAGTCGCGGGAGCCCGTCTTTCCAGACACATTACGGCACTGCGGCTGTCGTGCATCAGCTTCGCGAGGTACGCGACCTCTTGCTCGACACCGCCCCCCAGGCGCCGGCCAAGCGCTCTTCTCCACCGACAAGCGGTGGTTGGAACCCCGGCGCGGATCGCTCGCACGCGATCAACGTTGATGACGAAACGAATTCCTTTTCGGGCGTCAAATGCTCCGGAAGAGATCCTCCCACGTGGTGGGAAACGGAGGCGGAGGGCCTGAGCGCCGGTGGTGGCACCGCGGTGCCCTTCTTCGACCTACTCCATCCCGGTGGCGAGGGTGGGGCTGACGGCAACAGCGGCGATTCGAACGGCGTGGAAGGCAGTGATGCGTATCCACAGTTGTTTTCTTGCCGAAATCGACCCGTGCACACGTCGCTAGCGGAAGATCTGGTTGAAATCCCGCAGGAAGAGACCATAACGCAGCGCTTACCGCCGCCATATCGCCCGAAGAGTGGCAGCGATAGGATTGGGTATGGCCACAGTGGCCATCCGGTAGAGCCGCAAGAAGGGGAAATGGGCGCGTCTTGGCAAAGGGGGGGATTCCCCTACGAGCTGTGGGTCCCGCCCATCCGCTTTGTCAGCGATGCAGCGCGGCAGACGTGGTTTAAGCGTTGTCGTGGGCACGTCAACCGTTGCGTTCGGTGGAATGTGTTACCTTCGATCATGGCTTGGCGATCGATGCCGTGCCCGCCGTCGGCTCGCGCCCCCTTTGGCGTGGTTCCTACGGCATCGGGAAATAGAGAAGTGGGGGGGTGGGTTCGCGCGCTCGCCGAGAGAACCCCACGCCGCGTGCTCCTCGCTCTACACAATGTGGATCTTCTCGGTCCGGCCAGTGAAGCCGCGCTGCTGGAGCTCTGTCGGGAGTTTGCGTATCCTCGTATGCGCCTGGTGCTTTTGCTCTCCTTTGATAATCCGCAGTGGCCGCTTACCGCGCGGGCAGCCGCATTCGGGCAGTTTCAGCTGGTGCTCGTGCACCTCTGCAACCCCCTTCTGCCGCGGGTTCATGAGATGCGGTCCTTAAACAGCCTCGGCGTCCTCACCCAGCTGGAGGCATCCACCGCGGGAAGAGGTGGGGCCACGGCTGGGTTCGCGAAGGGACGAAATCGGGCACCGCTGCGCGACACCATCCGCCGTATTCTCCTCAGTCTCCCTGCGGGCTTCGCGGAGCTCCTCCGCGTGCTGATCGCAACCCAGGCAAAGCACGGCGAAGCGGCGTCGATTCCGATCTTCACGATCGAGCAGGAATTTGAGGCGCACGGCATTATGGTCTCCCACGGGCGAATGAAGGCAGTGCAGCGTGAGTTGACGTCGAATCGCCTAGCAGTGTATAACCCCGCAGAGCACGCACTCCACATTCCCCAGTATCGCAGACTACAGGAGGTGTTGGAGGAGGTCAACGCAATGCGGAGTGGGGGGGTCGAGCAGCGAGGATTTGCGGAAACTGTGTAAGCGCGTACTGCAGTGATCTTTCTCTCTCTCGCATGTGTGTCTCTGAAAAAGGCGCGTGATCTGAACGAGAAATAGAACGTTGGATACCCTTAATGGCTGACCACCCTTATTATTATCATTAATGTTTCCGCTAGGAACTTATCCTACCTACTTCGTTGCATTTTTTTAATGTATACTCTTTCTGACTTTGTATCCACTATCCCTGCGTTTCGGTATGCAAATGGTACATACCATACGACAAAAGCCAAAGCTATATTTTTTGAAGGAAGGGAAAAGCGTTAACAAACACCATCAACGAACAGTGCTGCCAAGCCCTCACGGTAACGAGAAGCAATTGACAGCGATGCTTAAAATTGACATTCTAGATATACTCGCGGAAGTCATTGTGTGCATGATGATGATGATCCCATCAAGCTCGTCGCCCGTCCTAAACCACGACGCCAGCAATCCCTCTAGTAGTACCAGTGCTTGGGGCGCAGGCGATATCCCCACGAGTGACGACGACGACGCCGTTGGGCTCTCCTCTAAGGACTCCAATGGATACACCGGGGAGAATCCCTTTGACGCGGTCCCGCCCCAACCCTGGGGCTCCCTGCGACGTTACTGCCACACGAGCAGCTCCGCCGGCACACTTGACACGCCGTCCGCCACCTCGAAGACGGCGGGGCTCTGGAGCCAACCTCGTCTCTTGGCCTCCTCTCCACGGGATCCCTCACGGACAAGTAGCGTGGGGTCCTCCTCCAGCCCGCAGCCCGGCCCCCTTGGTAGTCACAGGATGCCGTCCCTCGTGTGGCCCTCTTTTGCAGGTTCGGAGGGGTTATGGGGCCCTCCAAGCGGTGCCTCCCCCCCTACTGTGGATGTGGAGCCCGCTGCAGGTGACTCAACCCACCTCCAAGGGGCCTTCAACCAGGGCAGCTTCTCGCCCTTCGTGGTGAGGGGCGGGGGTGACGGCGACGGGGGGTGGGATGCGTGGGAAATGAGCCATGGCAGCGAGGCGGTGCTATCATGTGGCGGGGGAGGGGGGGGGTGGCCCCAGCTTGCGCGGAAGCCGTCCCTCACGCCCTCTCAGGGGGGCTCTTCGAGCGAGTTCGTATCGCTTTTTAACATACGGAGGGAGGTAAACTCCACGCTAAGCTTCGACGAGTGATCACAATGCAAGAAGGGCGAAAAAGGGAATTCACACCCCATTGCGGACCCCCACTTTTCTGAGGGAAAGGCAAGAAAACAGACAAAAATGGGTAAACTTGACAATGGGTGTGGATGGGGAATTAATTTGCCTGAGGAGCTTACTATGGTTATTGTATGCTTAATTACTAGGCATGGGTAATATATATATATATATATGCGTTTCCTTGACAATTATCACTAGAAAGCCGGTGTTTTTTTCTTTAAAACAGAAGAGAAGAGCTTTTCACGTGGATTGTATAGATGCTGACTTTTATAGAGAAAAATGTCATAACTATTGATTTCATAATCGCATTGTTCCTTTGTGTAAATATACACATTTTCTGATTCCCATCATCTCTTGCGCTTGCAGTGAATTTTTTTAACCAGAATGAATTTGCTCATGTGCATACACGATTCTTTATTTTATTATACTTGTTCTTAATGCATAGTTCGTTAATGTGTTTCATTTTTCAGTGGTCTTAAAAATGTTGTGATGACTGCTTTAGACTGAATAACAATGGGTAAATATATGCGAAATACTTTTCCCCAGACCGAAAGACAAGACAAATGATGCACAATGAGAGAAGATCATAGATTTAAAGTGATATACTTATTACGATTTTTTTGTTGTTACAATATTAGTAGAAATTGAAAAGATCTATTTATAATTATTGGTCGATATGTTTTTTCTACCTCCCCCTCTACCTCCCTGTCACGCCTGAATGTGTAAAATGTTCTTGTTTTCTGGGTACATTGCATTATGCGTTCATATTTCATAATTTTCTTTCAATAAAACTTCCAAAGAAAGGTTATTTTGCTTACTTCGGAGTTGGGCCACTTTGATAGCACTGCTATCAATGTGATTTTAAACCACGAATAACCGTTACGAACTTACAAATTTACCCCTATATCAACGTTGCATCATGTATAAACATTCTATACAAACATATGAGAGGGTAAAAAGTATTCATGCAATAAAATTTATATCTGCTTCATTATTGGTTCGCCATCTGGGCTAACTTTATGGATATGTGTGAATTGGTGTAATCGAAGGCGCACAGTTTGAAGAAAAAGTACACACTATGGAAAAAAGAACAAGAACACTGAGTGAGAACTGTTGCGATCAAAATGACCGCTCCAGGTTCCAATCGGACTCCAGGATTTACCACCTCCGAAAAAGCTTTTTCCTTATGAGCTCTGCAGCCAGCAGCTAAAGTATATTAGTTAGCTGATAGCTAGGGCTATTCCCTGCACGTTATCGTCCCCATGACTTTCGTAGCATTGCAAAGAAGTGTCGCGTGGTGATGCTGTCCGAAGGAAACTTGGGAGATGCTGAGGGGGAAAGAACGTGGAATACTTTAAATGCGACGATTGCAGTGCCGTCAGCTCTGATAGGGTTAGTGGCAGTCATCACATTTGTTTTTCCAAAATTTTATTACTTACTATTTTTATCCGTTTAAATTATAAACCTTAATTTTTTTCTCTTTCATCGACGATATTTTTGCAGGCAACTATTCCACAGATCTTTCCAAAGGAAAAAGGTGATAGGTCTGACCCTGTACGAAGCTTTGCGTTTGTGGAGCATAATCTTGCGTAAGTTTTAACGCAAGCTTTTTTTTTTATGAAGAATATAATTGACTTGATGCATTTTCTTGCAACATGCATCGAACAGTATCATCTCAGAAAAGGTGTACGGATATACTTATTGTATGAATATATCTGCATACAGGGTGCGAGATAGGTTCGGCGCCATTTTGTAAAAATTTTATTGATCCGTATAAATTCATATACCATACTAACTAAATGTTTATAGACATTTGTGCGTGTTTATTCATTCTTATTCCATCTTCTGTATTCTAGTTGCTGAGCAAAGCTGATTAACTCCATCTCACTTTATCTCTGTACTTTTTCCCTGATGGTTTTGAAGGCAAACTATTATTTATTTGGAGCATATTGCCGCAAACGCATATATCTTATCCAAATACATAATATATATATATATATATATATATATATATATATATATATACATTCATTCCTTCAGATTTATTCAAAACTAGGTTCTTGGCCAGTGTATCTTTTTAGTGCCTTTCATCTCCCCCTTTCTCAGACAAAAATCGTGTTTCTCGTTTCTGCCTTTCTTCGACCTTTCCTATCAACGTCGAATTGTGTTTACCTAGTAACATTGCACTGCCTTTAATAATTGCACACAGATTTCCCAACTCAAAGCTGGACAAGCATCGAAACGCACATCATAGAATAAAGCTTTGTCGGGTTGGGATTTATTTGCTGTTTTGAACAGCTCAAATCCTATCCAAAGGCGAAAAAAATCGGTAGGAAAAGCATCTTCTATACTGCACTGCAAACGATTTAAACTTGCTACTTTTGCAGAGGATACATGATGAACGAAAACTCGTACGCGGCTGATGCCGCGCAGCCTCTCTGTCAACCCACCGCGACTCATGCTGACGTGCACAACGCGGAAGGAAATATCGCCGCGCCGTGCCCTCCAAATTCATTCCAACCACTAGCCCAGTCCATGGAGAAAGGAAAAGTGGAGGGCGGATTTGACAACATCTATGTGTCCGCGAGCTACGTTGCGCCCTATGCGCTAAGTGCCGCGCCCTACTCCCCTCCGGGGTTCGCCGCGATGCCGCCGTACGCGGGCGAGTGGCAGGCCCCGCAGTGTCAGCCGCTCAACTACCCCTACTCCGCAGCCATAGCGATGCCGTACAACCCCCAAGACTGGAATTGGGGGCAACCGCCGCCATCCACCGTCCCCTGCCCGACGTCCTCATCCGGCTGGGGAAGGGCGGGCGCCGTGAGCTCTCCCCCAGGGAAAGACTCACGGCTGACCCCGTTCAGCCTCAACGCCTACGCCGAGATGTACTGCCTGCTTTGCGGGGAGGAAGGCCACCCCTACGCCTCGTGCCGGCTCTTCAATGACAAGTTCGTCTGCTTCTTTAACGAGCACGACAGCGGGGTCTACATCATGACCCACAACGAGTGGCTGACCAAGGCCCGTCTCAGTGACGTCGTGGAGTTTGTCGAGCGCACCCTCCACATCCCGCGCTCCCTGTGCGAGATCTGGCTGGACGGCCGGTCGCTGGGACACCAGTCTGGCACGGCGGCGAACTCTCGGAACATGATGCTGAGCCCTAAGGAGATGAACATGCGGTGCTGTGAGCTCCGGCTCGTGCCAGGGGCCGCGGTTTACGTGTCGGGGTGCGGGATTTGGGAGCCCCGTCAAGGAGGGGTGTTCCTCCGGCAGCGGCAACGCGACTACAACCCTTACCCTGCCGCCGCAGAGCCCCCAAGGGGGATTCCTGCCACGGAGCCGCTCGGGATACCGGCGGATTCGACGCAGCCCGCGACGTGGGCATCTCAAGGGGAGTGCTACGTCGACCCCTACTCTCATCCGTACAACACGGCGCAGAGTGCCGAGGGAGGTGATGAGAACATCTCCGCGATGACCAGCGCCCCACCCCCATCATCCGCAACGGTGGACCCCAGCGATACCCTGGAATCTGATGCTCACGTGTGTCCCCCAAACGAGGCCTGGCAGACGTATGAACCCGACTGTGGTGATCAGGGTAAAGTGGCAGAAGAAGAGGAAAGCGCCACCGTCTGCAACAACTCTGGAGAAATAGTACCTTTTCTGTCGGCGTCAAATTCCTCTACCCATTCAGGGCCCTTGCTATCTCAAGTGAGCGCAAAGGCACACCTTCTGACTTCTGCCGTTGCGGCTGCAGGCAAGCAGTGGATGAATATTAGGCGCGGCGTACCACAGTCTTTTGTCAACCCCTTTTTACCCTTGGCAATGAGGATTCATGAGCGGCAGCAACAAAATCATGCGCGGGCTCATCGCAGGAAAGCAAATAAGAGGAGGATGCCCCCGAAAGCGGCTAAGCCCGCGTCGACTGGGAGTCTCGCGGCGGTGTCTGACGGTGTATGCGACGACGACGATGCTCAGCGCCTCGAGCGGACCATTTACGTGAAGTTTCTCCCTCAAGAGGTGGACTCCTTCAAGCTGCGCCAACTCTTCGACGAGTATGGAGAAGTGCGTAAAGTGCGCCTCGTCTGGCCTAGCGCGTCGTCCCAAAACTCTTTAGCCGACGAAACGGAGCGGCCGTTTTTGGTCGGGTTTATCGAGTACGCCTCGCCTGAGGAGGCGGACGCGGCCTTGGCAGGGCTGCAGGGCCGATGCCTTTGCGATCAGTTCCGCCTCGTTGTCGCTAAGCCGAAACATGCCATTACGGGCTCGCATTCGAGCGATTATGATGTGAGGGTACCCAAGCCGTGCACCTTTGGTCTGCCGTCCAACGTGGTGGAGGCGGTGGAGTTGAGCCTCGGCTTGCGAGGAAGTCCGCTCGAGAGCCCTGCGCCCACCCTCGCGGCGTCAGTCGACGACAAACCGGAGGCGGGCTGCGAGCCGCCGATCCACCCCTCCCTCGTGGGCAACGCCGTCGAGACGAACCGCGAGCCCGTGGACTGCTCTGCCCCTCCTTCCACGCGCAGTGTTGAGGAAAAAGGGGGCAACGCGGCGGTGGAAAAAAAGAAAGAGGGCGGTGCACCGCCCACCATGGGGCCGGCACGGCGGGATCGCATGCCTAGACTGCCGGAGCGAAACCGTGGTCTGCTAGTGGATGAGTGCTGGAGATCCCGCATACACTTCTTGCGGGCACAGCGGGTTTGCGAGAACGTCCGAGAGTTTGCCGCGCAGTACGCCATGAGGAAGCTGGAGCCTATCTACGCCTCTGCGCTCCATCATCTCTATTTGGCGCTCTACTTCCCCCCAGAATCCTCCAACGAGGAGGATCTGGTACCCATTGACACCTGTGGCGTTAACCCCACCCTACCCATTGACGGACCGCTCCCGAATCCGATACTGCTTCGTCTAGAGATGCTGACATACGAGGTTGCGCTGTACATTCACCACGACCAATACAAGGATGGCAAGCGCGCAGCGCAGAGCTCGCAGCAGGTGTCGGAGCTGGCATGCAGGTATGTCCAAATGCTGAGTCATGAGCCCGTTCCAGGCGTCCAAATCGAGAACTGTTGGCGAGAACTCTTTACTACGTCGACCTCGTTCGCTCAATACAGTCCTCACAGGATTCACGCGGCGATGGTGAACTCGGTGGTAATAAACAATGATCCATCCGAGTGCGTCGACATTCCCACGATGGCGGCTAACGCCTCCGATAAGACCCCCTTCAATGGGTTTTTCCCTCGCATAGAGGTAGCCTATTGCTTCCTGCATCGACTTTTGCAGCACGCTCTTCTGTTAGATAGCTATCTGAGCTCCGATTCGGGTGCGGTTCGACTCAAAATTCATCACTTAAACAACATGCTCGCGGGAATCGAAGTAGACAATAATCTCGGCGACCCCAGCCTGTCGTTGGATGGGCTCGAATACAGCGATATTGAGTACATTCACCGCATCCAGATGTTGCTCATAGACGTTGCGCAAGCACTTTATCAGCAGTTTAAAGATTTCTACAACAAAAAAGGCACCCTTGTAGTCAGTGAATCCGCACTCCCGACAGGTGATGGCAACCCCGCATGCGATTCCCCAGGACTCCCGAAGCAAGAGCCCTCGGTGAGTGCGTCATCCATCCTGGGCTCGTTGATTGATGACTGTTCAGGAGGCCCGGGTGAGGCTATGTTCATAAAATTTTTGGATACGCTCATGCTGGAAAGAGTCCCGCGCTGCTCCGTGCTCATGCAAAATCGCGGGAAGGCTAAGCTGCTGAACCGCCTGCTTCCTGGCGTCTCGAGGTATCCCGTAGAGGTGTTGTCGAATAGGATTGGTTGTTTTATTTTTTGAATTAATTCAAAGATAAAAAGTAAAGTATCAAGTAGGAAGAAATAGTCCATGGACTGGAGTTTTTCCTTTTTCGATCCCCTATTCCTTTTACCTCTTCATACGCGCGCACACAAAAAAATAATTCTGTGTTCTAATTATTCTAACGCTGTTTGCTTATGTAAAAAAAAAAAGATGGTGCTGGCGCGTCTCACCTGTGCAACATGAATCAGTGGTGTCATATGGGTTTTTTATCGCAGACGCGCTTAAAGAGCCGATTCTCACCATTGGTACACATGTAGTAGATATTTCTTTCTGGATAAATTTACGTGAAAAACGTATTAGTTTTCTGTTTTCCTCTTTACCAGGTTTTGGATAGAAATCTCATTGGGATTTTTGCAAACAATGGTTTTGAGTTGTCCTCCTTTACTTACTTCACCCCTCTCACTTTTTCAGATTCTTTCCGCTTTTTCAGAACCTAAAATGGCCTACGTTACGATGATATTTTGTTCCGTACTTTTTAATACCCATCATTTCTTCTACAAGAAATGATTCTCTCATAATCATTACTTTCTAATTCACTTATAGACATCAACTTGTAACGAGCCAGTATTTAAAATGAAGTTCAAATCATATGAACGGCTGAATTGAACAATCCAGAGATATGTAAATTAGTTTCTCAACACGTTTCTTTCTTTTCTTTTCTTTTCTTTTAACATGGACACTGTGTCTCTCACTATTATATCCTTTTTCCTTTATTCATTTAACTTATTATGTCTTTCTCTTAAAGAATGGATTCATCATTATCATGAATTCTGTGGAATGGAATACAAAATGTGTGCATTCCCCTTATCACGTGTACTCGTGCAAAGAGATAGAGATGGATGTGGATAAATGAGTAGGAAGATGCGCAAGCATCATACAATGCTGAAAAATGATCAAGGCAATTTTAACAATCTGAAGCTCAAGTTGCCTTAGTATTGTTACTATTATTATTTCGATGCCGATCAATAAGCACACGTATTTAGCGCGCAACTGTACTCATCAATTTAGTTTTTACTCAAATAACTGGCATTTCAAATGTGTTTCTTACAAGTACTAATGGGAGAAAACTCCTTTACTTTTGCTTGTTTATGTATAAATAATCATGAATATATTTGCTATTGGTTTTACAATTATTTTTATATAGGGTGAAATGTGGAAAAATAAACCGTTGATTCCTAAATATCAGAGCACCAATGCCGGCATATACATACATATATATATATATATAATCTTTCTGAAGTTACATTCAAGGAAGCATAACTCAGTGCCTGGTTTTATTGACAAAAAGTTTCTGGTGGACAGAATAAAGGGGGGTGAATGACGCATGTGACTCGGATCGATGCGCATGCAGCATTTTGATCTTTTCTAATTGAGGCTACTATTTTTTTCTAGTAATTCCGTTTGCTCTGATATTTTGAGTATAGGAAATTCTCCGTTGACACAGACAAGAATATTAATATTGGCTTTTGTAAGGAACTTAATTTGGTCATACATTTTGTTTAGGATATCTACGCGACTCATTAGGCTATGTGGAGGTGGTGCGCTATATGAATAGCACCCATCGGAACAATGTCAAGCTGCCCGATGCACGTGGGGGGGATGGATCCCTTCCGGGGTTGATGAGGGGCAGGAATCGGAAAGATAGAGACATGGCACAGGACACGTCCATACCAACGCCGCTAGACTTGAAGTCCCTACGACAGCCCATCCCGAATGCCTGCCCAACGCCCACTCGACACGCCCGCCCAAGCTCCTGGGCGGGGCGAAGGCTGAGCTCCATGTTGACCCCCACAGCTCTTAACGGACCGGTGAAAAGCGGTGCCTCCTCGTGCTGTGCGCAGCGGGGGTGCCGACGGCCGGGCCCTGCCTCGCGTTCCATCACAGGGAGAGGTGGGGGCCCATTCAAACCCACGTTAGTGGAGTCCATGATTGAGACCGCCGGCCGTCTGACCCCTTCAGCGGGGAGGAGGGCGGGCTCCGGCGGCCCCTCAGACACCACTCCGCGAGATGTCCCAAGCCGACGCCCAACGAGAGAGAGGGGGACCCTCATAGATGAGAACGGGGAGGGCCCGACGCAGGGCCTGAGCCCTGCTGTGACACCGACCGCACGCTCAGGCAAGACGGGCCGGGCCCTCCCCTTAGCCGATTCGGCTCCCCACGTTCGTGTCACAACGCGACCGGACACGCGGCGGGGTCTCCCAGGGGACGGCCAGCCCACCCTGATCCTCCCACCCAAGCGGCTCACCAATGCGTTCTACGTGAACTACGAGTCCAGGGTGATGGCGGAGCAGCTGTATCAGTACTTCCTCGTCGCCGAGGCGGGTGGGGGACGGCGGGCGACGAAAAAACCTCGCTCTCACCCACGGGCGCACGCCGGGAAGGTTGGGGCGGGGGCCCACGATGACATCACCAATTCATCCTGTAGGGAGACGTCCTCCCCAGATGCCACCACGCCGCAGATTTGGGAGCCGACGGCGGCACCCCCCCCGTCGTCGGGGAGATGCGCACAATCTATCGAGCAGGCCGACGAAGTTCGACAACCGAAAGTGTGGATCAAGAGAAATCATCTGCCTAACCCATATACACAATCCCATCAGGACTCGCTAGATCACACACAACCACAATGCTGGATAGATCATCTGTTGGGTAGTCGAAGGGGTGAAGCAAGTGAAACGAAGCCGGAGGAGGGAGCATATGCCCCAGAGCAGCAGCACTACGTACGTTTTGAAGGGTCAGCAAGGGCAGGGGCAAACGCAACTGATGGAGGCATGGCAACGGTGGGGATGGGTCGCATCGCGGCACTAATGATGCAATCAAACACTCTGTATCATGTCTTGGCAAGGAAAGCAAACACTCTGTGAAGTAGACAAGGCGTGTCTAACGTAAATTAGCAGGAGAGTGTCTAATGGGCATTGTTGCGTATAATAAAAAAAATTCCTACTTACAATGAGTTCAATTTTTCGCTGCTTTTTTGTCGGATCATCTATAAAGCTATCCGTAGACACGTGATAGAATGAATAAATATATAAACTAGTATATTTATTCGGGCATGTGTATTCACGATACTAAAGCTGATGTAAGTAAGCAAAAGGCAAACTTATCACTCCATGAGCTTCCGCATTGATTGAGGTTAGTGATCTCTCTTTTTTTTTCAGAGCAAATCCTTTTGTTCGTTTGACACCATTACCAGTGTGTATTTACCACTAACGAATCGTAATGAAACGTTCTCATAAATTTCAGATGGATTTCACCTGTACACGCCATGTGTAAAGGAAAAGGCTAACGTACATGCGGATGTTGACTTATTAAGTGTTGTTGGAAAAAGTCAGGAAATTGCGTGGATAAGTTAGGCGCAATAAATTTTTTTTTGCTGTTCTTATGTCTAATTCGCATAGTGATAGGGGTGTTAATTGGTCTCGTCAATATCAAAAATCAAATTCGTCATTGTTCGTACCTACATTGTTTGTATAGTATATTTGTACTTTCATTAATCAAATTATTTAACCTTTCAGATACAAGTGCTGCGAGTATGGCTGTGAAAAATAGCCTAGGTTGCATACCAATCCATGCGACTTTCTTCCCCGTATTTAGTTTACCGCTTTCCATGATTTGAGCTGCCTTTATCAAGGTTTATTAGCTACATAGTGAACCCATTTCCCACCCCAACGCCTTTTTTTTTTCCAGAGGCGTGTTCCGGGTGCGCTTTTGATAGAAAAAGAGAGGTATGTGGCGAGTTTCATGGATCGAATCGCGTACGTTCAAAATAGTCAGGCGATGCAGCGCCTGATTGGGGGTGGACCCCAGTTCTGCGTGGATGGCTACGATGCAACGCTGACGAAGTGGGATTTTGTGGAGCTCCTCGTCGCCGGGGCGGGAGGGATTGGGTGTGAGGTGCTGCACCTTTTAGCCCTGAGCGGCTTCCGGCGAATTACCGTGATCGACATGGACACCATCGCCCTCTCCAACCTCAATCGGCAATTTCTTTTCAAGGAAAAAGACATTGGGCAGCCAAAGAGCGTCGTCGCGGCGGCGTCTGTCAACGCGCGTTGCCGTGGCCTGCACGTCGAGGCCGTCGTCGGTCGCGTCGAGGATCAACCCGATGCGTTTTACCGTCGATTCGATGCCATTCTCCTCTGCCTCGACTCCGTCCACGCGCGGCGGTGGGTGAATCGAAAGATCGTCGAGCTCGCGCGGTGGGAGGTGGTGGCCGGGGTCGCCGGGCGCCCCGCGCGGGCGCGTCTGGTCCATGCCACGGCGATGTTCGACACCGGC
>HF955082.1:14129-45420 GCA_000582765.1 Phytomonas sp. EM1 | reverse complement strand
CGGACTGTACTAATTTCTCGCTATCCTTTTTATTTTTAATTGTCAAGGCTGTCTGCTATGTTAATACTCTTAGTCTTCTTTTCTTTTAGTATATAATGAGTACTGCCTGTTTTAAGACAGAAATACATTCATTCAGCTGACTTGAGTGTTCTTTCTAGTGTACAATTGATGGAACAAAAATCTTAGTCGAGCTCTGATTTTATTCTTGGCTATCTGCTCAACTGGACCTTCATCGGATCAAATTTTATCCGATATTTAGGAAACCCACCATTGTAAAGATCAGTTACCACTTTCGCTGCCATGATTTAAGGTGGTAGTAGTCTGGTGGTATCTCATTTTTGAACCCGCACCTGGATCAGGTGGTGCATTGCTGGGAGCATGAGAATGAAATTTCCGCACAGATGTAAAGATCCCGATCAGATATGGACAATTGGCTGCTACGCTACAGCCTGCCTCCGAAGGATCGCCCAAGAATTGGAAACTCCACAAGGAGCTTCTGCAAAAAAAATGGGCTGGTTCGGCATCAAGACGCAAGGTTGATGCACGTAGCTATTTTATCACGGGTTGCAAAGACGAGGAAACTTAAATACCAATCATTTGTCGCATTCATCCCGAGCGATTTATAGTCTATAAGCTGTCAATTTTATTCCATTGGCATTGTGTTACACTGAGGAGTCCCGGGTTCTTGTGGATGTCACCACATCGTAAAAGCAAGGCTTGAACGCCCTTAGTGTATTTGAAGCTGTATCTGGAGACCAGATAAGCGTTAACTGTGTTCAGTCGGAGTGTTTCATCCGCTCGGACAGCCTCTGGAGAGGCCCTGTCGAATGCCCAACGAGTACCAGTAGCCAAGCCTACATGCCTCCGCCGGTAACGGGAAGGCGTGCAGGCACTTAGCTTCGCCAATTGGCTATCAGTCCGCGGCATCACAAAAAGATGTCACGCATATACCGCGGGTAAATTCTATTCGGAAACTGGCGAATAGTTTACTCCCTGATTACAGAAGTTAGGAGCATCTTGAGTAGGATTAATATTTTTTCCAATATCATAATTCCACATTGAATGGGAAGAAATACGCGCCTCTTTGAGAGAGAGATTTTGACATCACTCTGTATAAAAGAGTCTAAGATAAGCTTGTGCAAACATCCACGACGATAGAATAAAGGAGTGATTGTACAAAGAGGACAACTCTATCCAATTCCTTGTTGGAGCGGTTTGATGAAAAAAAAAAATGAGAATTTCTCTCAGGTGTTACCCGCGGCCCGCGCTTCATAGGTATCTGGTTGTCACTTAAGTCACGGACCGAAAGAGACATGCCCAACGCAACGGCCCTAGGACTGTTCCAGATCACAGCCCAGAGCATGTGAATAGTCCTAAGACTGACATGAGTAGCGCAAGATAGGTAAGGAAACACGACACCCTAAGCGAATAGGCACTTAGTCGTTCAGGCGGATCGTTTCACAGTCCTAGGTTGAGCTATCATCTCCAATATCATAAATCGGACGCGAACAAAGCATCCGTGATGTCAAGATCAGGGAGGCCATTGTAAGCGCCCCGCATCCACCGTCAAATCGTTTATGCTATGGAATTGGATCATGAAAATGGCAAGCGTGCAGGAGATAAGTTTCGCCCTTAGATAGAAGGGCGCATTCCAACATAAACAGCGTGGCTGTCTCTACAATGAAAAAGTTATGGGAAACGGTTAGCGTTCACACAATGTCCTGGCTATAGGGATACCTAAAATTCATTTGAGCTGGCTAGCGCCAGGGCTCCGGTAGCTGAGATTGGCGTTTGAGGCGTTGACACATCAGAACACCGCAGATTAATATAGTGGGTAGGTAAAAAGCGGCAACAATGCGAAAGTTCTACGTTAAAGGGGAAGAGACACGGAAAAAGAATTGAAAAATAATCTCAAACATATCAGTGTCAAGTCTTTATATTCGTAATTAGTAGTGAAAAAAAAAGATGGACAAAAATAAGCGAGAGAGATTTAGTAAATGCGGCCTCATGGCGCGCAGCACAAACACACGGAAGTGAGTGAGCAGAGAGTTTGGACAGAATACGCAGCTGTTTCCCTACAGTGGTACTAATGATTAAGGAATCAGTCGATACACAAGGTTTGGTCGGACCGCTCAGGGTAACCAAAGAAAGCATTAATGCTGCGCGGCGCTGCTGGACCGTAGTGCCCTGGGAAAAGAAAGAGAAGGGCGCACAATCGGCGGGGCCGCCGCTAGAACCGATTTGCACAATATCGGCCCAATACCTAAGGCGGACCGTAAATTAACGTGGGGCGTCGCGTTGCCTTTTCGAAACCCCAAACAGGGGGAAGGCAGCGGGCCATACAAACAACCACCCCCAGGCTCCCGAACAGAGGCACGAATTGCTGCGAATCGCCTTCCAGGTTTGGTAAAGATGGAGCAAACAATACCTCGGGAGAACGGCCAGAACAAAGTGCTGTAAAAATTGCCTTTTCGATATAAACTCCGTGGGCACAAGTTCCCTGGCCAGGGTACAAATCGTTCCCCGCCACGGGTCATCCGCGGGGCGTCCTTTTCCCTCCCCCCCCTCCCTCTCTCAGCCCCGAACGATCCGCCCGGCGGCTCCTAAAAATTCCCAAGGGGACGGACCGCCCCGCTCCAAAAATGGACGCCGCCTAGGACCACGCGCGCGGTGGGAAAGGGCAACGGGACGTGGAAAAGGAAAGAAGCGAACAGCACACAATCACAAGACTACTACTCAAAAAAAAATTGAGGCCATCGCCGGAGGTATATTTTGCTAGACATTTTTGTGAATACTAGTATTCGACATCAGATCAAAGATAACAAAGATCAAAAACACTTCGTAAGAGTAAGTCAACATTATAACATATTGACATGCGTCGCACATACGTTACATTTGCAAAAGCACATACGTGTCCATTTACGGTTATGGACAGATAAATAAAAGCATATTCGTGTCACTTTCGTATGGTTTAGTTTACCATTTATATAGAGAGAATACTTTCATTTTCCTTTCTGGGTGTGTCCCAGCAAATATTCGTACTTATACTAAGAAAAAAAAAGTAAGAACTATCAAAAAGTGTCAAACAATCAAATTACTTCTGATGCTGCCGTCGCATTTTTTCTTCTTCGACGCGCAGAAGCGCAAGCTCCATTTTAGTCTCGATCTTTCTCGTGAAGCTTTTCTCCTGAAGCAGGGGCAAGTACCGCTGCAGTACGGGTAGCAGCCCGTAAGAGTTGTCGCGCGTTTTGTTCACCAATGTCGAGGAATGGCTCCCCTGTTTACTCAAACGATAAGGATTCTCATCATGAGTATGCGATTTCTCATCGTGTTGTTCAAAAGATTCGCTCAAACCAGTCTGGGTAGTATCCTCAACGTGGAACAGCTCGTCCACCGGTGCCACTGTTAGCAATGTCTGAACCACATAATTGCCAAACGGATCCAAGGCCACGTCAACAAGCGGCCAAAGATGCCAGTCCAACAGTGCCGCTGGATCCCCTGGTACTGCACTCCCCTCGCTTTCGCAACCGCGCGCATCCCTTGTTTTCGGGGTCTTCTTATCACTATTTCCTCGTCCAAGACTCCTATCCCGTGAAGCAGAGAAAGCTAGTGTGGAAGGCGTCAAGAGGTTGCGGCAAAAAGCACGGATTCGCTTTTCACTGCTATACCGCAAGACATGCTCCATCACGTTTGAAGCGTACTTATCCTTGCAAAACGATGTCATGCGCTCCTGCATTCGCTGCGCCACAACATCTACGAGTTGAATGCTCCCCCGGGCGTAACATACTTCAACCGCGTGTGTGATAACGTAGTTGCCATAGGGGTCCATTACCAATGCGGTAAGGTGTTCCAACAGTTTTTTCACCAATCCAACGAAAAAATCTTCGTGCCCAGATGGCTGGGAAGTGGTAAGCGGTGCGTCGCGGGCGTCAGACGTAACCGGAAATATCTGCGCAAAGAAATCCAAACACTTCTGAGTGATACAGCATCCCTGTCGATGCCGACATACCACCAAAATACTTTTCAAAAGACCATCGTACAAGAAACGTATCTTCTGCCGCATTGCATCGACAGAAAGCTCCCCACTTTGCAGCGCCTTTCTGAGGCAACTGTTTTCCTCAGAAACAGCATTCGTGCTGCCGCGATACTTGAGATTGGACTCCACATTACCCTCCCCTAATGTGGTATGAGGATTAACCGCGGTTGGACTAACAGTTACTGAGCCAACGCCGGCACCTCGAGACCCGTATGCGCCCTTAATATAGCTCATCACCTTTAATAGGACGTGTCCGCCGTTAGCATCAAGCAGCAATTGAACCAAATGATCGCCGAGGCTGCTAAACACAGCCTCCTCCTCCGCCTCATTGCGCAGAGTCTCAACAAGACGCTGCACAGCAAAGGTGCCGTGTGGAGAACAAGCCACCTCACCCAATCCCTTGTGGAGGATAGAGCCTTTGCATAAAAGTGGTAAACGCTCGTCATCATTCAACACTTCAAATAACTTCTGAACCAAAAAGTTCCCGTAGGCATCCGACATGACCTGGGGCAGGTGCGGCTCTAGGGCTGCAATAATTCGACGTAAAGGAAGAGAAAGTGGTGGCAACGAAGACGCATCCCCACTTGCTACCGTGTTCACGGCACCCACTACCGTATCGCCTCCCCGTCGCTCATTGTCATCCTTCTGAAGATGTTTCGCACCTCCGTAGTCCTGTGAACCTCGCACACGAGCAGAGGGCATCATTGCATCACCGTAGCGATTCGCTGCCTCGCAATCCAGAACAGCTTGAAGAGAACGGCAACCCTGCTGGTCGCGTGAGAGCGCTAGGATTTGTCTCCCGAGAACGCCACCCGCCGCATCATCCTCAGCGAAGGTATTGTCGCCGCTGCTATCTCCACATTCAGGAGTATTAAGAAACAGCAATAAGGTTGCTGCGATAGACGGTGAGACGCACCCAGGCGCGTTAGGTGATCCCGCAGCAACACAATGAGAGTGATGGCTGTTTGATTGACGGGTGCCGCCGCTCGCACGTCCAGTACCAACAGCTGCTGTAGCGGACACCACATGCAGAGACGTGTTCGTGCTGCTGCATGCACCCTTGGTCGATGAGTTTCGAGGGTTTGAATTTTTGGCGGTCTTGGGTGTGGCCGTGGCGTTCAGTGTAATGGCGGTGGTACTGTTAGGGCGTCTCTGCAACTGCGGATGCGCATTAGGTTGCTGAATAGGCATAAAAGGGCTTGTCAGAACACCACGCTGTAAATAATGCGCATACCGCTCCGATGGTGGTGGCCCACCACTACCAGGGGTGTTGGCACCGTTGTCCTCCGACTTCGTGGCTTGTGATGGACCAACTAGGCTAGTAAAACCACGCTGCCAATCCATCCCACTGGACTTGCCACCACAAGGAGTGTGCCCGTCCTGCAGATGTGCGATCGAGGACAGGAACACACTTGTGCTGTTCGGAACTGCCGTGGAGCCAATGACAACGGAAGTACGAGCATTGGAGACATTCGATGGCTGAGATATAGGCCGTGATGCTCGGGAAGGTGAGTCTGTAGAAGTCGAAGTCTTCGGGCGCACTGCGTGCATGGTTATCACCGGTGGAACTTGCGTCATTGATGGGTTACTGTAGCCCGTCCTGATATTTGAATGAGAACCTTCCTGATTAGGCTGAGGAGGACGGGAGAAAGCCTCAGTGCCCCCCCTCATGTTAGCGACATGGAGCGAACTGAGATAGTGATGAATGTGGGTAGGATCGACGGGGCTCCGCCCTGATGAATCAGATGCAAAAGGAATATTCTGCATCTGCTGAACAGTCTCTGTTGTACAAGACGTCAATGGTAAAGCCGCTAAGGGCCGCGGTGGAGATGGCAGCATAAAAATATTCAGTTCATTTGAGCGAGGTCGGAAAAGGTGATGCTGAGGTGTACCACAATCTTCATCATTCAAAGTTTGAGGAACCTGTTGCCAAATATCTGCTGCAGCGCAGCTGTCGTTACCCCACCCCCCACCCTGCACTGGTGTCGCGGGTAGAGAAAGGTTCATGGGTATTGCATGATGCGCATTGTTGCTCTTTGTGGGGATTACTGCAGTTTGATCAGTGTTTTGACCCGTGCCACGCCCGGTACCTGTCCCAACTTCAACATCTACCGCGTGTGCAGTTGGCATGCTCCCATGCGAAACAACCATCCCTTCTCCTGACGAGTGCTGGATTGACACCTGAACATGTCTTTCCCCTGAAGAAGTGGCGCGTGGAAGAGCCTTCCGATGAAGTGGCGTCACAGATTGTGGGCTGCCACAATCCGATGAGAAAGGCAAAGCCGTCCCAATAGAGGTAGTCTGAACTCTGTCCGAGGCAGGTAAAAGACCACCATAGGCCGGACCCAAAGCAAGCACTGCAGAAGTTGTTGGTGGTGTTGCACAGGCACCAATCAACTGCTGGGTTGTCACCGCCTCAGAAATCGTAGCCGCTGCTGAGATACTTTTACCTCCCATCGCGCCGGGAAGCAGTGCCAATCGCGCAACTGCCGATGATGGCAGGTCGGGGGTATCCACCACTTTAGCTTGACAGAGCGTGTAGCGCATCTCCGCTGGCCGTGGGGGCTGTTGCAGGGCGTCACAGGGCCTCGCATCGGTCGGGCTCACCGTCACACGAGTCGAGGAAGTCGTGTAGGCAAAAGGGGACGCGGCGCAAGCGGCGCCCCCCGTGAAGCTGAGCTTCCTCTGGGACACTGCGTGTTCGTCCATCGGGTGTAGACTGTCCAAAGCACCGGTACGCTGGAGAGCATCGCCGTGTTCGCTAGAGAGGAGCCTCCCAGCCGAGTCCGGGTGTGCGTGGTGACCTGTGGCTGCGACCACACCAGCGGCGGGCGCCGCGCCGCAGCCCATCGCAGGTGTGGGCAGTGTGGAAGTCGGGGAAAGACCATAAGCGTCGCTCATAAGCCCAGAATGCGGCTGTTTACTACGGCACCTGCTGCTCGGGTTAGGCCCCGGTGATGACCACGATCCCCTCTCCGAGTCCCTAATAGTACCTGAGGGCTCACCAAAAGGCGGCCCAGACGGTCGCTGCAACTCACATGGGGTGTAGGTGCCCTCCGCAGGTGTGGCAGTAGACAGGTCTTCACGGTGAAGAATAGCAGTATGAGTGCCCAACGCGGCGGGCGCCCCGCGAACACGTCCGTGCTGGAGCGAAGGATGTAGCGCGTCCGAGGAGGCTCCGGAAAACGGCAACGTCTCCTCACTCTCCTCAAGAGCGGCCGCGGCACGAACCTGCGACAGCAACTCAAGGAGCTCGGCGTTCTCCTCAGTCTCAAGGAACATTTGACCCCAAACCAATGGCGCACAAACAACTATATATGCCTATATATGGTCACCCTTGCGCACACCTTGGGGCCGGCGCAACCTATGATTCTTGTCGCCGCTACTTCCCCCGGGCGTCACTTTTTGATCTTAAAAAGATAGTTTTCCGCTTCGTCTACACCCTTTTCAACCACACCCCGTCTGCTTCCCCCGCCACGATAATGCAACTATGTATGCTTTCGCTCCCACCTTTGAATCGCTATCAATGTCTGTGTTGCTATCACCTGTGAAACTACACAAATGCAATGATGCGTAAACAAACAAGGTCTTCTCCTTGAAATGTTGAGATAAAAGGATTTAAAAAGCGTAAGACCTCTTGGACCGCCCCCCCCTCCGCACTCTGCTCCCCCATCTCCAAACAAATGGAACTGTGATCACACGAGAAACAACGCCGCTCAACAAACGCTCGCAAAGCGGCACACATTGTCACAGAAGCAGTAAATGCATGCAAGGCAATGGAGCTGAACTTCACCTGTGCCCGTGTGCGTGGCAAAGTCCACGTGCACAAGGATACTCCACTTCTTTAAGATGCTCAGCAACGAGAAATAAGCTAAACCCTACGTTCAATTCGGTGCAATCGTATTCTACACAGAGAACCAAGCGCTGGCGGAACCGCGGACGATAATAACAAGCTAAACAGAAAGGCAACAAGAGGGGAACACAAGATAAGCCCTGCCACCAACACAAAGCCCCCCAACGCTAAAGCCGTAAACAACATCCCGCAGCGCGAAAGTGGGCATGCTGATGAATAACGTGTGTGTGCGCACAAGTGGGTGTCACTCGACAGCATCTGAGCAAAGCAACTGAACCGAACGGAAACCAAAATACAACTCAGGCTGCCACAAGGCTGCGATAAAGGGAAGGCGTTGGCAGCAAATTTACGGGTGCGGCTGCTGCTGCCGTGCCATTTCTCTATCAAGATATTTTGATGCAACTGCCAACGCGGGGCGCCGGTGCCATGTGGCTTTGCCACAACGCCTTGTTCGTGTATACATCGAAATTTTGCGCGTATGCGCACCGTCGCCGCACGTGTTCGCCTCTCGGCACATGCCAGTGTGGGGGCGGAATCACACAAGCTCACCTTGGCACAGCGCGCCATGTAACTCCCACCTACCACACCACGCATCGCCACGATAGTCCCCCACACCTCCCTCACGTGGCTCCTACCTCCTCACACGATGGAAAGAGACTGAAACGCCACCGATGCTCACCGTCGAGCCGGCCGCCTCGTCGTAGTCGTACCAATCGTCAGAAAGATCCACGTCCTTAAACACCACGCCACTCATGCCCTCCACCACCCATTGCTCATCAAGCCGCAGCTCCACCGGCTCCGCGCCGCGCATGTCCAGCTGCACCACAACGCCCCCTTCGGGGTGCTGGTCAGGGCAATATGAACCGAGCGAGGGCACGCCGCGGTTGCCGCTCTCGAGGGCCACTTTCGAACAAGGTGGTGCACTGAGAACGTTGGCAGTCACCCTCTCCTTGCAAAAACGGCACTGCGACGAGTAATTGCGCACCCCACCACCACCGCTGCTACATAATTCGTTCGAATCGATGAACAAATAATTATCCGTCACCTCGTGGCACGTAAGACAGCGGCACTTCAGGGCCCAGCAGCGACCGTCCGACGGCCGCACGGCCGCGACGCCTTCCCACTCCCCTGCCTTCAAAATAATGCTGAACACAGGCATGGTCGTTCCTCCCGTGTGCGCCTCCGTGCCTCGCCTCGGATTCTTCCTGTTCCCACCGCTTCGTCGAAGGATCGCCCCCCTTATGAGAAAGAACGCAACACGTCCGAGGAATAGCAACTAGCAAATGTGTCAAGCAAGCTACGCTTTCAGAAACAACGGCCCCCTCACTCCAAACAGGGGCCTCGGGAAGAAAAGGAAAAAGGACTAAAGCAGTGCATTTACCCTCTCCATTTTATCTTCGCACGCATTCACAGCGCACCGCCTCGGGGAAGAATCACACGTGCCCCAACCGGTAGAGCCCTGTCACGCACTCCACCGCTAACACAGTTCAGACTGTTGTGTGGGTATACTGAGATTCTCCCCCATCAGTTCTGTAATTGCTTACTAGTTAAAAATAAAAGGTTCAAAGTAATAAGTAGCTATATCTTTTGATAAGTATTCTTTATCCTACTATTCATTTATCCTACTATTTCTTTAGCCCAACCGTAGTTAAATTTTTGATTTTGTAATATATCAATATTTCCACAAGCATGCTTTTATATAGTAAGCTCGAAACAACTTTCGTATCGTGGCAACCAAAAAAAAAAAGACATTATTCAAGATAAATTTAAAACAAACCCTTTGCCAGCATACTTCTGCTAGGCAAGGTATGGTAATAAGTGATAAGTAATACGGTTAAAAAGTGAGGACAACGGAAAGACTAGCATTACCATTCAAACTACTTACTTAGCTAAGAAGATGTGCTGCACAGGCTGCACTTCGTCCCCCTGTCGGTTCGGTGTCGAGCGTCTTTGTACATTCACCGCATGCAGGGGCATCACGAGAACGGGACACCGGTTAAAATAGCTAATAAGATAATCGCATCAGGGGGCAAATATGGAAATGGAGCAAAGGAGTCCCCAAGCCCCTTCCTAATTCACCTCCATCTACGAGGTGCATCTCCGCTCTATCCGTGCAAATTAGGCTTCCCTTTTGGTCTATATCTTTTGCCCTGCGCCGTCAAAGAGATTAGTGCAACGAAAAACGGATTTGCTCATACTTAATAAAACGTCCCACGTCGCAGCAGACGCACATACCAGGGGCTTCGCCCCTCATCGCCTTAATGTACGCATCTCGGTTGGGCGCGCGTCCTAAAAGGCGTTGCGGAATATCTGTATAACATCCTCCTTTGTAAGCGTGCGGGGGTTGAAGCAAGCACACACGTCCTTCATGGCGGCATCCGCCAGCTTCGGCAGATCCCCCTCATTCGCAGCGCCCAGCGCCGCGAACCCGGACGGGATCTCCACCGCGCTGGACAACGCGCGAATCGCCTCCAGTGCAGCATCCGCGGCGCACATGTCCGACATGCCAACGGTGTTCACGCCCAGCGCCTCACCGATATCCCGCAGTCGGTGCGGCACGACCGTCTTGTTGAACTCCTCGACGCGGGGCAGCAGAATCGCGTTGCAGACGCCGTGTGGCAGGTTGTACACACCGCCCATCTGATGCGCGCAGGCGTGCACATACCCGAGGCCGGCACTGTTGAAGGCCATGCCAGCGAGGCTCTGGGCGTAGCACATGCCATCACGCGCCTCGACATCGTCGCCATGGAAGGTAGCCGTCACCAGGTTCCTCTTGATAAGGCGGATCGCCTGCAGAGCACACGCGTCAGTGATGGGTGACGCTGCGATGGACACGTAGGCCTCGACAGCGTGGGTAAGCGCATCCATGCCGGTGGCCGCTGTCAGCGACTTCGGTTGCTGCATCATCAGTTCGGTGGCACTTACCGCAATGAGCGGCGTCGACATATCCGTCGTGATCACCATCTTAGTGTGCCGGGTCTCATCCGTGATCACAGCGAAGCGCGTAAGCTCACTGGCGGTGCCAGCCGTCGTGTTAACCGCGACCAAGGGGAACTGCGGCTTCGCAGCCTTGTCCAGCCCTTCGAAATCTTCGATCTTGCCGCCGTTGCTCTTCACCAGCGCGATGCCCTTCGCACAGTCATGCGGGGACCCACCGCCGAGGCTGATGATATAGTCACAATTCGTCTCGCTCAGCATCTTCAGCCCATCATTCACGTTCTTGACGGTCGGGTTTGGCTGCACACCGCTGAACACCGTAGCATTCTTGGTGCCGGCCTCCGCCTTCAGAATCTCGATCGTCGTCTCAAGCAGCCCGGACTGGCAGATGCCCTCATCGGTGACAATAAACGGGTGGCTGAGGTTCAGCGACTTGATCTTCGGGCACGCCATCTTCAGGGCACCGTTCCCAACGAAGTTGATCGTCGGCATGTAGAAGGCCGACGCAGCGGCAGACAAACAAGCGGTCCTCATCATTTTGATCTCTGGGTTAGTAGTGGTGGTTGGTAGTAGTAACTTTTGTGGTGTAGGTGGAGGAAGTTAGACTTAAGGTTGAAAGCTTTGGTGATAGAAAGAGGGGTAACAATCAGAAGGAATGAGTAACGTGCATAACGCCACTGGGCTTTCGCATCGCATCGTGGTTGTATGAACGGAGTGAGGGAAAAGAAAAAGACACACGTACGGGAAAGGCAAGAAATAGCACACGCGTCCAGGGAAAAGGATACAAGACCCACCCTCAGAGAGCAGAACGCCACTGGAAGCCTCAGATCGCAGTCAGGTGTCCCCTTTTGCTTACTATATATATTTGTCATGGGTTTATTTGCGTAATTATGGCTTGTTTATAGTAATTGACGCTTTTTAGCTTGTTCTCTTGCTTTTTTATATTTTTTGTCTATTCCACGTTTGGTTGCTGATTTTGATCCACTTTATTGATAGTCCCCCATTTTATTTTATTTAGAAACACTGCATATGTTCCTCACACCACCGAGCCAATATCTTGCTGCACGATTTTGCGAAGTTTCGTGCAGTGTTTGGATAATACGATTCTGGAGCGTTAAACATTACGCAATTTGCTGCAATCTGCCACACTGCCCGTTCAAGTTCCGATATAGAAAGAATTTGATCAGTATGGCTCCAGACAGACAGATCAGAGTTGTTGTCGTAGTCTTTGGCACTATGAATTGTTACCTTAAACTTATCTGTGGATACTTGTGAGGGTGCGTTACTCTTCTGTGTGTACCTAGCTTCACAACCGTCATTACTAACATCGTTGTTTTGATGATGTTTATGTTGTGTTGGCTGGGCAATCTTCGGTTCTCGAATATTTTTCACATGAGGAGGATAGTCCAGCTTTGATTCATGCCCGAATTCTTGCCAAGCGCGATCTATTACCCTGGTGTGCCTGATGTCTGAGCCGTGTCGTCGAATGGAATTCAATCCCAATGGCTGCTTTAACTGGTAGTACCGCCTCCGACTCTCAAGTATCTCGCGCTTCACTTGCATAAGCGACTGAGGCGCGTAGATAACATCGCAATAGGGTCCAGAGCGCACCTCATTATACTCCATAATGGTTTGATCAGGAACTGGTAAGAAAAAGACACCCGCACCGTCCACAAGAAAGAATTGCTGCAAAATATTTGATAAAACTTCAGGACCAAGGAGTGTATTGTATCGCAGGCGATACAGTCGTGCACGCTGCTCAGGTGTGTAATCAGCAAAGGACCATATTTCGTCTTCGTCGTCGTCGGTACCACTGGCATCGCACCCTACCACATCTTTCTTCCTGAGGTTTGTATCTCTTTGCACGACTCGTTGATGCGGGGGAATTACATGAGTCATATTTGCCGCAGCGGCAGGAGGCCAAGAGCTTCTTACCTCGTCCATAGTTCCCCCGACATTACCAATTCCGAGTGAACCATTGCACTGTCTTACTGAGGATATTTCACAGCCAACAGATCGACTGCCTTCGATAGTGGATATTTGTGTATGCATTGTCACCCCAAATGGCATAGAAGGCATCTCGTCCACCTTCTTCGCGATGGTGTCCAGACGCGCACCACTGAACACCCTTGTAGTGCTATTTAAGAAAGACGATACGGTAAACTCCTCAGAGGCCCTATCCCGTTTTCTAGGTGATGTGGGGTCCTCAAATGCAACAGTCACCTCTGCCTGATTATCATGGCTACCATCAATATTTGAAAGTTTGTCGCTCATGTAGTCGCTAGTAGAAAGAGGGGCATTAGCCGTATCTAAAAGCACAGCCGCTGGTGAAAATCTACACTCATCACCATTCGACATCTCAGATAGCGAGTACTTCTGTGCGAGTGAAGTCTCTTTTGCAGCGTCGCTGCTATACGCCACATGGCAATACTCACTCTGTTGTCGCAATCCCTCCTCTTCCCTGCGCCACGCGGCAGCCCGCTCCTGACACTTTCTTTGCAGACGCTCCAGTTTACCATCACAGTCCTCAAAAAAAATGCGTTCAAAAGCACTTCGAATGTGCGAAGGCGAATATAAGAGACCAGAACAGCGGTACAGAAACGCCGCTGTGTCTGCACACCACCTAAATGAGGGTGCTGAAGCAACTAGAGAGCCAGACGAATAGCTCCGTTTAGTCACTCGTAAGGGATAAGGCGAATTGCACTCATGTTCTGAGTCATGTAAAAAATGTGGTGGTAGATTAAGATAGAACAAAATGCTAAGTAAATCCGCGTGACTCAGAGACATTAGGACTCCTCTGATGTTCAAATATGTAATAAGTAGTCTAAAAACCTAAGCAATACTCACCTCACTCACTTTTTGAACGGTTTATACTAATTATATTTTGATAGTATGTATATATATGCATAACTCATTAAGGAAATATATTTGTCTGCCACAATTGAAATGAAAGCAAAGCTGTAAAATAAAGAAAAAGGTGTATGAAGGCTAATGTGCTATATTGATGTCTAGACTATCAATATTCATGCGAATTACACCATATTGAGTATAAAGAGGAAGGGGAACGGTAACAGTACGTAAAAAAAAATACCAACTCCAAAAATTATTTTAGCTGATTAACAATCTTGAAGACAGATAAAGATAAGAACAAGTAAAAATCTTTAGGTCATAGCCAAGAAGCTATGTGGATAATTTAGATACGATGCTAGGTAGTACAGGTTAACACCTTAGCATACGCTATGCTATTTCATATCGAAACTAGTCCGTGAAACGGTCTAACCATGACATGTGTTTTACTTCCCCTTATTTCACTCGTCCAAAATGCCCCTCAAATATGCCATAGTGCAAGTCATTTGTCAGGATGTCACCCTTCACTTCGGTGAAACGTTTGCTTTTGGATTTAATTCATCTAATGCGAAAAGATTCACGCTTCTGCTTCTTCTTCATCGAGAGCGGATTGGGGTTACGTTGCCTTTTGCGCTTCCGATTCCCAACAGCTGGGGAGTGTTCGACATCACAAGGTAGGGAAGCCTCTCCCATGTGCGAGTTTACTTCCCCCGCTACCTCTGATTTGGACACCTTAGAACTTTCATTGATGGGATCGCAGTGTGATACCGAATTCGACGGCATTGCCTTTCGTCCACATCCTGTTCCACCTTGAAGGACTCCCAAGTGCATCATAAAGGCGATATCAGCAGCTGATAGGCGGCTCAGCTCAGCCCCATTGAACCTGGAGGGACCTGCCTGACCTCCGGCGCCATCATGAGTGACCGAGTGCACAGAATCGTCTGGGTACGAATACGTAGCAGACTTGAGCTCAATCCACACACAATCGGGATTATGTGCCCAGCGCAGCAGTGCTGCCTGTGCTGGCAGACGACGACGCATATCATGACTCTGTGTTGCAATAAAGAAAAATTTTGCTGGCGATGGCGTGGACAATTCGAACAGCACCGATGCATGCCAGCCAGGGTAACTGCAGCCGCGCTCATGGGAACAGTATTGCCTGGCAAAAGCCTCAATTACTTTGACTTCATTACAAACAGTTTTCGACGTATTATGATCGTCTTTAGTTGAGGCCGCAACCTGTCTTGGATTCTCGCCTTCCTTTTCGATGATTCTGTTGGTATGGGTTAACTTTGTCATTCCCAAAAAGAGAGCACGAACGACCTTGTCACCATCTCTTTCCGTTTTACTATTATGTATGGGCCTAAATGAATGGGCGTGTTGCTTTGCTGATTTCCTGTGTTGCGATGGCGCCGGTGAGGCCCCTTCAACATTTGCAAAGAGTGCATTGACCGTTGCCTTTGTGTCGTCTCTACTGTTGCTATTTGCCATCATGCGACGGAGCGCGATCTCTGTCTCTGGTAAGTAATAGAATTTCACGGTTATGACTGATGAAAAATTGTTACAAGCCTTTTTCTTGCGTTCATTGAGGCGACACTTCCTATAAGTTTCCTTTAGAGGTTTGGAAGCCGGCAAGTGGTGATTATCAATGATATTGAATGCACTTACAACCGTATCCTGCATAAATGCCATAACTCCTCCTACCCCTCCTGACTGGAAGTCATCCTCATCCCCACCGTTGTGACTACTCCAGTACGAATGAATAACAGTCCTTAAGAAAGAAGCATCACATAGGACGTGAAATATGTTTGGATTAGAGAGGTGATTCGTTGTAAAAATTAATCGTAGTTGGCGCTTGTTAGCATGTGCACGAAGAACACGCCGCTTCATCACAGTGTTCTAAACTTTTATGTTATTATTGTAAATCTTCTGGGGCGTTGCTTGATGAAAATAGAATTAGCCAACAGAAAAGACAAGAATAAAGATATTAATTATATTTTGAAAACTTTCATTTATTGGTAATATTAATAACTATATCGAATCTTCAGAACAGTATTCATCACTCTCTTAACAAGAGAAACTCTTCCTTTAAAATCTAGAGTAGAAATTGGAGTTGCGAGGTTCAGGAGTCATCGGCCTGTTGCTCCTCAGAAGAAACAAAAAGTACCGGAGGAGTTGACATCGAAAAGACTACCTTTCGCCGTGATTATAAAAGGAGTAAAGTTTGATTGCATGAAAAAATGTGCACAAATCAATAAGAAAAAGCTATAGGAAAATGCACTTAGAAAGAGATATAGCATAATCCTTTTTTACCGCATCCACACCGCTACTCATGTTTTTGGAAGGGGCGCTTGGAATTAAAGTTCCATCCTTTACAATTCGATATTACTCGTTTTATCTCTCAGCGCATGCATCTGTTCTTCATATGGAAATATCAATGCGTTACATATGCCGAATCCTTCGTTCGTTCAATGGTCTTTTTCATTGACTTCAAAACTCAGAATTTAAGAATCCCCTTTGAAGATTTATACCTTGTATTACTCTCATGTAACGGAGAGTAATAACATCTGTGTGAAGATCGATTAAGAATACGAGGATGGAACACTAGCAAAGCTGATATTTCAAAAGTCGCTCGTTAGTACCTCATTACCTACCTTACCTTCATACTCATGACAATGCACAAAAAGATTCCTTTAATTCTCAAAAAGGGATACAAATGAAATAAATAAGCATAAGAACTCGGTATAAATCTATTTCAACACTTTTTAAGACTAGCACTTTTACTACCCTTCATGACAGCTCCAAAAGTAGACTATTTTTATTCACAACAATTTACTCATATACCACCACTACTCGCAACTCCAAACATGCACTAACGGAATATAAACAAGAAAAAAAGACATCTAAAGAAATTATTTATATATAACTTTTAGCTTCTGAAGGGCATGAAGATATCATGAAGACGTCGGTTAGATATGAATTAGTTTTCCTTCTTCCTCATTCCCTTTTTGAGGGGATATATGCATGAAATTAAAAAATTAATAAAATAAATCGTAACTGCTTATAGACAGAGTAAATAAATAGGTATTGATGCTTTTGCATGGATAATACGGCTTTAAGTACTAGTAACAGCATCCCTTGGAGATTGGGTTAATTGATTGCTTCAACCCTACGTCGTTACCACCTCCAACTAATTTTCGGCAAGACACAAGTTTCGTTCATTCAGAACGAACCTCTTCACTTACTACTCCCGCTACTCCTAGCTTCACCCTCTTCTTCGTCTTTTCCGACTGTTCTCATTTAACTCGTCGTCGTCGCTATCAAAGCTAGTTGCACGCCGCACAACCGCTTTCAAGAAGGCCTTAAACCCTCTAAACAAGTTGTTCGGGCTACGGAAACTGTATTCAATAGGGCCGTCATCGTCGCTGCTATCATTCGGACAGACGGAACTGGCCCGAGCACGTGGTTCAGCGAGTGATAAGAAGGCACCTCGAGATGTTTTCCGCGCACACCATTTGTAATCATCTGAGTTCTTAAGACTCGAGATCCTTCTGTCTTCACATATATGATAATTGAGATGAGTATGACATTGGTGAAACACTTTGTCAGGTTTGCACTCCTCACCACCTTCCGATGAATCCCTTCTATCCAATGCTACCAGGTCTGCGGGGTTGCTGCATGCTGCATGGTCCGTATCATGTGGTAAACTGACCAGTGTCTGATGAGTTGGAGTCACTCCCTCAACTTGGCAGGTCGTTTCACTCCAACTGCTATGTTTCCGTCCACTGTTATAGGAGTTAAACAGTTCTTCTATACCCACAGGATCATTGGATGGGTCTGTTTTGTTGCCACTCCCTTCAAGGAGCCCAGATGAAGCGACAATCTCCGTTTCCACGGCATTCCTTGTATTTTCCCTAGGTCCACCCCCATCAGGTTCAACATTGGAAGCCTGATCATAGAAGAACTTATTCGCACAATGCTCAAGACCATTTCCGTTAGTGTTACACGTAGGTTGGCCTTCTTTTTCATCCCCCATTTGCAATAAGAACTCATGAGATACGTCATTGTCGCCTTGATGTAACTGCTGTGGTCGCCGCTCTGAGGAAATGGTATCAAGTACGGGCTGGTGTGCACCAGAAGTACTCGGCAGGTTATGTAACCGAAAGGTCTCACCCGAGGCCATTGAATGTGATAGCGGACCCTCTTCAGATGATATTCTCGTGGCTTCCGCGACAGTAGTGGCGTCAACAGCGTTGGAGTTCGCAAAAGACATACTCTCATGTTGGGAGAGAGAAGATGTCTCGCGGAACGCGACGGTCGACCCACCAGGGCTGTTTAATTCACTTTCTCGCTCATGTGGTCCCACGGGGGTCCCATTATCACAGCATCTGTGTGTACTGTCATCGTCTCCATTCTGCACACGTTCCTCATTGTTGAGCCTCTGGTTCAGGATCTCGAGTACCTGCCGCCGCACCGACGCATGCCCCCTCACTGCAGCGTCAATGTTTCCCTTAATCCGCCGTAACCGATCCTGGAGTGTTCCCACACGATTAGTCCACATGCGGAACACTTCGGCGTCCTTCTGGAGGTTGATGCGAGCAGGCAAAAGGGCCTCATTCGGTACGGTGTTGATGATAGCTACGGTGGGTGAAAGTTGAGTCCTTTCACATGTCTTTTGAAGCTCCTTTTCGTTGCGAAGCTGCCCGAGATGAAGAGCATGATTAAGGTAATCAACAGCCATGCTTATAGTAAGAAAAAGCTGATACTGTGCGTACCGCACGGGTGTAGCAACGACTGCAATAAGTTGTTCGCTACCACGGCACGAAGAAGAGGCTAGCAATGTTACAGTCGATGATGCAGTGTCCCTTCCGCCGCTGCCCGAAAGCCTCTCAGCTATAGGAAGGTCTGCGTTTGATTCTTGGGCTTTCGCTTCCCACCCAATCGGACCTAGTGCTGTTACCCTGTTTGAGGCTTTTGAAACTATACTATGTCTCCCGTTGTCGTTGCACTCAGCAGGAATCATAATAAGTCGCAGCGGCGGGAACTCATGAGGAGGTTGGTCCCCACTCACTCCATGGGATGTGTGAAAGGAATCTACAGTTGAGAGGCCAGCACCACCAAAGCTCATACAGCTGTTGTGAGAAAGTCTGCCGACATCATTAGACAAATTCAAGACACCATAGGAAGAGCGCGTAGTTAACTGACCAAGCAGTATATCATCCAAGAGGAGCTGCCGAATATGCTCGCATCGACTTGAAAGTTCTTTCGGTATGCAAGGGGCTGAATTCAGGCTTGTGGCTCCCGTAAGATGCGCTTCGATTGTTGAAACAGGTGTAATAGTTGGGTCCAAAGGACTATCAGCTACACACTCGATATCCCCTGAAGTGGTAGAGACGTCGTTCTTTTCCTGCCTCTCAGAGGTAACCAGTTGAGGTGAAGCCGCCTTTGGAGGTCCCAAAGGGGACGAAATAGGTGCCGTGTGGTTAGTTAAGACTGAATTGCCATCAGCGATAATGTATTTATGCAGAAATTTATGAAGTATTTCCTCCAGTGGCAAAAGCTGCTCCTCAACACATTCGAGACACTCCAACAGATAACTACAGATCTGTAGGTCCATCTCGACCTGACCAGCCTGCGTCTGGATTATCACCCCGACATCTCGGCCAGTATCCACATTGCAATCCCCGGTGCAACCCGATGGGCTTGGGAAGGAAAGACAAGGCGACGATAAAGCCGTTCGGCCCCACGCCAACAGCTCCATGAGAGTCCTTTCAATGGCAGAAACCCGCGCAAAAACACTTTCATCCTCAGCGAGCTCACTTTCTTGTGTAATATATGCTTCAGGGTATTGCTTTGTATTGCCTAGCATAACTTGAGGCTCACAGCTCCCCCTCTCATTTAAAAGCAGGTTCATATGCCCCAGATCTTTACGACTGTCATTATCGTGATTGCGCTGTATCATTGGATGTTCATCAGTCGAAGCCAAACGCAAAGATTGCGCGAGTAGAGAAGAAGATTGATGAAGTGCAGCTTCATCAATGCCAGCAGACGCAACTGGATTGATTCCATGCGTGTAAGGTCCAGAAATCGATGGTGCGGTTGGATCACAAGGAAGAGATCTCCATGTGAATGTAGTGTTGGGCATTACCGCTAATGGTGGTGTCTGTGTGGAAGTAGATGCAGCCGTTGGGTGGGCAGAAGTGCCGACACGTGCACCGACAAACTGATGATCATGGTATGAGGAATCTTTCAAACACGGTGGCGGAATCATAACGTTATCAGAGGCCACACAGACACCATCTTCCATACGACTATTGCGTGAGGAGGGGTGAGGAGAGTAATACTCAGTAGGGGAACGATAATAGGGCAATGCCATCTCGGGGATGACAATCGGTCTGGCTCCATTCTCACCAGGGGCTGAAGCCCTCGTCGAGAGAGAAGACGCAGAAGAAAGTCTGGCCAAGGCAACGTGGTCACGACTGTACTCCGTCATGGCTGGTGCGCCAGAGGTGCTCTTACGGTGCATGGGCTGTGAAGTAGGATTCCCAGAGTACGCATGAAGAGCAGTTGTGTATCCTTCCCTATAACTGTGGGGTATAATTCCATGCGTGTAAGCACATCTCGAGGCATAATCATCAGTAAAATCCCGGTTTGCGTTGTTGATGACCTGAAGAGGGATATTAAATGCTGATGAAAAAGGAACAGCTGCCGAAGACAAATGATGACTAGAACTTGCTTGGGGTGTGCTACCCGAGTAGAAAAAATCCCCCCTGAATGCGTTGGATGACGGCTGCTGCAGTGGCTGGCTTGTGTATAATTCCGTTGCCCGTTCACCTGAGACACCAGGGTAAGCATTTAAATGTATACTGTTCATACTCAAGCTGGGAGTATTTCGAATGGAATCACTACCAACTGTAGTGTGCGGGTTTAGAGAGGGGTACATTTTATACCTATGGGTTTATCTCCTTTTAGATTCCTTAGTGCAAGGACAAATCAGATTTAGTTAGTTTCAAACTCAATTCGAGTATACTATTCCGATTTGCTCCTTTTATTATCAGTACCACTATTATTAAGAAAAATAATAAAAAGCTTATATTAATTTTGTAGGTACCCTGTGTATTATATCTGGAATTTCGTTTTTGGTTTATGTCCTTAAGGAGGAAAAATTGCCATGAGAAAATAAAGGAATCAAAAGTGGAGAAAAGATAACCCCTCTCAATGGTCTAAACATTTGATGTGAATTGTAAATTATGCATGACAGTGGCGCAAAAAAAATATAGAAAATATAAGGAGAAGTGTCATATATTTCGAGCTCCAAAAGTATTGAGCCTTCATCAAACTTAAAATTAAATGCTTAAGAAACTATATGCATACACTTCGTTACTGTTGGTTTCATCCGCTTTCATCTAAGGTATGGTAAACATACACACTGACCTGACTGCCCAACGCAACAGGAGTATTTTAGCTCCAGGTCTGTCGTGACGAAATGTTGGAGAAATATATCAATGTGAAATGTACCATTTTGGCTTTGGGGAGGGGGGGGGGGGGGAGTCAACGCTTAGCTGACAGTCGCTCCCTCTGGATTCGCTTATGGATAAGGGAAATGGGTTTGCCATTTAAGAAAACAAGTTTCAATATTGTAAACTCAGCAGTGTTGAACACACGCGTGTAAGAACAGAATGAATATTGCTCATAGAATTAAACACAGAGTGCCTCTCGAACACTGAAACAATGAGAAATCTAAACCGAAAGTGAGTCCGTAGAACCAATATAAAAATATATACTAAAGGAGAATGTACGTATATATGCATGATAAGAATAACAACAATGATAGCAATCAACAAATGCGTTAATTCTTGATAATTTAGTCAAGAACACATTTATTTCATATCTTTCCCTACTTTGTGGGCAGCCACTTGATCACTTTTACGATTGTTATCGATCGAAGCTGCAAATATTGTGACCAAATACAACAAGATTTGCCGAGGAAACAAGCAACACACATTAATTGTAATTTTGGAATGTTTTATTTTATTTATTGAATTAGCTTTGTCACTCAACTACGAAGCTAAAGGAGAGTAGACAACAGTCATCAGTGCCCAACTTCCTATAGTCATTTCCTTCCTTTTCTATGGGCTACAAACGTATTAAATATATCCTAAACTGTCCACTCACAGTTTCAATAGAATGAACGTATGAAGCTAAAAGCAACAGGAAGCATAAGTCAGACATACCGTTGAACCATTTTTATTATTATTATTTCTATAGTCCTATATGAGAGTATTCTAGTGGATAAAAGCAATCCCATATTTATTAGGATGCAAATGTCGCTCCATATTTGATTCCTTTATGACATGACTTGAAAGAGAAAAGAAGACCAAGATGAATGAAGAGACAAACGAAACGAAAATAAAAAATTACGCACTTTCTGTCCTAATATCACCCTCAAAATCTCAAGTGAAAAATTGTAAATTCATTAGCATATCCGTGTTCCCCTTCAGAATCGGATTACCAACAAGAACAGCATAGCATCATGTATAACACTACCAATACAGATCTGAATGGGTGCACGTATATGTGTGTATATCGAAAAAAAGTTATGCTATTCGAAGTGTAAAGAAAGTAACGTTGGGAAAGGATATTAGTTTCACCACCGCTATTCACGAAAATAAAAACAACTGTATATGAATTAACCCAAAAAGTATGTAATAGAGTGCTACTTAGATGCACCAATAGTTTTTAAAAAAATGAGAAACCAACTTTTATAAAAAAGTTTATAGATCAAATGTCATAAATAATAATAAAAATACAAAAAAGTTAGTGTTTTTATTATTCATAGCGCCATAAGGCGAATAGCGAAAATATTATAAAATATTTAGTACTATAAAAAGAACATGTGTATCAAAAGGATTTATAACTTTACTCTTACGTGTAAAGCATAGGTATGCGTGCAAACTCGAAAATGATGATAATGAATGAAAATATTCATGTAGGTGTTGCGATTAGGTGGAAACGAAAAGGTTCTATTGAGGATATACGTGAAAATATTAGAAGTTTCTATTCTCAAGACAGGGTTTGACTCGCAATTCTGTTATAGTTTCCCAAGATTTATAGTAAAAGTTCATAGAAAAAAGATGCAAATATTGTTAAAAGCATTGACAGAGTGCATTTTACCAGCGTACTATACATGCATCTTCAGATGCCTTAGGGGTGAAATAATTATAATAAATAAGCAAAACATGTTTTTTCCCAAAAGGGGAAAGGATAATTAAACGTGATAAAAGTGAGAGTCATTAAATGTTTTAAAAAGACAACGATCGCATCGCAATTTTGCAAAAAAAAAAATGAAGCATTAAAAAAGGTTCTATGGCAATGTAATTCACTCAGCTTTTCGTTTGCAAAAAGTAAAAAAGAGGGACAAAATAGTCATCAAGAAGAGCTCATGAAATAGCTAGAGTAAAATTCTATGAATTCGGCTTCAAATTCAAACTCTCATTCACTCAGATGTCTACCGGTTGTGGTAAAATTCCATATTGATTGATAAGAAATGAAGATGAAGCAAAAGATCTAGTGCATTCTTTTGAAAAACGGTGATATCATAATTGACGAATGTATGAGAAAAAGTAAATAAGTGCTTATTTGGTAAAAAAAATGTAATCATTGAACTGAAACACATTCTATCTCAAAAAAATGGTGAAAAAAAATAAGATGCATAATATTTGACCTGCATTCAAAAATACTAACAAAGTGTGTATGGTAGTTTAATAGAAAAGACACAAAATACGAAAGACAAATATATACACATATGTGTATTAGGAGGAGGGATACACTTTTCGGTTGCAAAAATTTGGATTAATTCCCTTCTAATTGGTACAACTAGACAACATGCTATCAATAGCAAGAACTGATGCCACAGAAGCCAGTGCAAAGTATTCTGGAAAGCGGTGTGTATCAAAAACACCGCTTTCTGTGTGCTGAAGTGCCAACATTGCTTTCAAATCAGGAGTACTTTGTTTGGAAGTTTTTATACACCCACGCTGGATGCACCTCTCATCGCCGTATAGTCGTTGGGTATCCCCTGCCCTGATCGAAAGAAATCTCTTCTCTGGCTGGTTAGTATTGGGTTGGTCTCTGAAAGCAGAGGTATGGTGCATGTCAGTCGTTTTCGATCCCTCAAGCGACAACGTGGATGAGGAACTCAGTAAATGGAATGATTCATTCTTTGCAAAGCTTTGTGGTGCTATTGGTATCGTTTGTAGGATCAAAGACTTGTTGCTCCCTGAGGTACGTGTTTCACTGCCTTCAGTTGACAGGACATCTACTCCTTTATCTACTTTGCATGCGAAGCCCTCATGAGTTGCGTTGCTGGGGTCTCCACCTACCTTGTCGTGAAGATATACTTCATCCCTTTCCCTGAATCCAACTGCAGGAAGAATATTGCAAACAGAATTTTCATCACCGTTTCTGGTACCAGTTCCTTCTTTCTGGATTGTTTTCGTGAATTTTTCCACCTCCGCTTGATCCTTCTCCAGGCACTTCTGTGGTTGCTCCTGACTTTGAGTCCAGGCCGTAGGTAATTGAGACGGCATTCCTAAATATAGCTCCTCGAACAGAAAAGAGGAAAACGGCACCGAGCCGGCGACACACGACCCAGACCTCACCTGGATCTTCGGCACGATGGCATTTGAAGTGACTAAATTAGAAAATAAAACTATGCAATTTTCCTGCCCTGTTAAAGTCCCTGGTGTCGCGCTAGCACTGGTTATCAGGGAAATATCTGGTGAGGAATCCGCAGCTTCTGAGGCACGCAGAGGGGTAAGTTTGGATAGCGGAGTAGAAAACCCCATGGGTATACTGCAACGGCAGGCTTCTTGCTCAGAATGAAAGTTTGCCTCTAAAGAGCTAAAGTACGGCTCTCTTGCGCCTCTTTCCAACGCAAGCTGACATCTGTAGATCCGGCCCCCGCTTTTATCCCGATCACTGATACTCTGGGCATGCGTAATATTAATTTCTTCAGGAATTTCAAGAGAGACTTGCAGTGGCGTAGACATTTGGAATGTGTGTTGGTGGTAGGATGGTAGGAAGTTGCGCACCCCCTCTTTATGTACCCACTCAGAGAATATTTCCGAAGATGTGGAAAATGTTTGCATGGAACTCGGCATGCCGATTGTTACCCATCTCAGATGCGCCTCTTGGTTCGGTTCTGTGAATCCCTTCATATTATGCACTAGTATGCTCCAAATATGGGACGTAGGACACCACCAACAATCTTCCTCTATGTCTTTTCCCGATTCACTATACAAAAATACAATATTATATATAGATTGATAAATATGTGCTTCGGGGAGGATTAGACTTGCTTGGGGTTATTGAAACAATAAAAATCAGACTTCACTCTGTTTTCCTTTAGCTTGATACCTGTGTTCTATTTAAAAAAAAAATAACAATAAAATTCCTTTTCCCCTTGGTGATGTTCGAGTGAAAAAAGAATCAACTAATTAAGGTTAAATGTATCTGTGTTCCTTTTTCCCTCATTAAATTATGAATAGATAAAAAGGGAGAGATAATTGAAAGTCGAACAAATGATTAAAGAAGCGCTTTTATCCCTATACTCATCGTTTTTATTGACATTGGTATCTATACTAAGATAGATCAAACCTTTCAAGCAGATTTAAACGGAATAAAATAGTTTCGAGGTTCTTATCTGATAATCGCACTTTTCAGCACTTAGTTTGAGATTGCTTTTCCTCCCCTTATATATACTTACGTGCGTGTATGCATGTAGCATTGCTATTACTAATATTATCACTATTGATGCACTAGATAAAACCCGATAGTAACCTTTTTTATAAGGTGCTAAAGTACTTTTTAAGAGAATAAGCTCTTTAGGTTTTTTTAAGCTAAAAAATAAGAAACGATTCGAATCCGTGTATAACACGATATTGCATATTTATTAACTAAATTTCTGATTCAATATATTGATCTTAGCGAATACTCTATATTTGGAAAAAATTACGTTTACAAACTGATAATGCAGTTGGGGTGCTCCCGTAGATCCCCCTCCCTCGAGGGGGAGCGAAAAAAAAAGAAGTAGCATACTATCTCGTCACAGGGATGAAGCTCTACACAGATATGAACAAGAAACAAACCAGAGCCATTCCGAGTCCTTTGCCATCGTAGCATCTCGCTCCCACAAGGCCTCAGAAATCAATTAGCTCAGAATACGTTCTCGGACACCCGACATGCGCACTCTATACACAAGTTCCAAGAAGACAAAAATTTATTCGCTCATTTTGGTATTGCTTATTTTCTTTTTCCGAGGAAGAGGGAATAAATCCCTCTAAAAGTATTCAATGTATCTTCTCTGTTGTTGACGAGTCTTCATGAGTGTAGAGACACATATTAAAGACTAATATAAACAAAATGTAACTCATTAAAATAACGAGTGGTAAATATAATAAATATGCTCCAAAGAAAATATATATAGGGAAACGGTGAGCAAAGAAGAAAATTGAGGAAATATCGCTACAGAAGCTGTTTCTTAAGGATACCACTTCCTCGGTCTTATATAACTTTAGATTCCTTGATTATTGCATCTATTATTTAATGTTAGGAACTTCGGTGTTCCTATTCTTGTAAAGTATATAGACTACAAAACAGAAGCACCAAAGAAGAAGGTTAAACCGAATGGCTTCTATGAACATACGCTCATTCCTCTACCCTTTTAAAACAAGAAATAATAATAATAATAACCATGAAAGAGATTTCTAGAAAAATGATCCATGAAAATCATTTATAAGCAAAGCAAATTTTTATATAAATACACATATAAAGATAGCCTTGCGTACCTTGAAACCCTCTCCAAACATGTTCTTTTTACTTTTTCCGTTAAGAATAGAATCGTATAATTGACGATTCCCAAAAGGTTGCAAAAAAAATTCTCAAACAAAACACCTTAAGAAACAATGCAAGGATCAGGGGAGAAACATAAGAAATAACAAGAATAAAAATGGGTCAATATGTTACTTTTCCTTATTCTCCTGCACCCTTGCCATATGTATTTCGATAACATGGGAACGCCGCAAGATAGTAGCAATGAATGAAAAACGACCCTGTAGAATCTGCATTAAACTCGAAATTATTCTTACATAAAATAATAGGGGGCTGGTGTTATCATTTGCAGTCCTTCCATCGGATTATTTCGTTTTAAGGAGGAAGTGTGAATAGAAAGGTAAGCATTTGAAAATCCAACCTTTTATTACTTTTTCAGTGGTACTGTTCAAAAACAAGATCACTTTTCTAATTCTGCTTCGAGGGAAGTTAGCAGAACAAAATGTCTCAAAGGAGCTGTAACTTCTGGGTTGTGGTTAGTTTGGAAAAACACAAAATATTCTGATGAGGTGTATATTAATGCTAAAAACAATTGTGTATAGAAACAGCCACTAATAATTCAAAAACGTGACTTTGAAGCGCATAGGGAAAAAGTTGCAAGGGTAAAGCAGCGTTTCTCACTCCATTCAAGAAAAACGCATGCATACCTTGACAGAACTGGTCAAAATTCGAAAACTTGTTAAACTAGCAAACGAGCAAATCGATAAGGAATTTAAAAATCATACGCCGCTTCGCGCGAGGAAAAAAATTATTATCAGTAATATTATGTATTGTTTCCTAAAAAATAAAAATAAATTTGTTAAAATTTCAGAAATAAAACATTTGATAAGATGGAAAAATATAAAAGGAATAAAAGAACATTCAGAGAAAGCGCGATGTAACCATAACACCGGTAAAAATTTCGTGAAAATAAGGCAGCTAAACGAAAAATCGAAATGGAAAATGAAAAGATCGAAAAAAGGTAGAAAAAACTTCTCAAGAAAATAAATAATAACTCAGATGCTCAATTATTTAGACTTTACTCGCTTTTACCAGCTTTTATCGTTACTCGGAAGTGCTTTCGAAACCATGTATATAACGCTATAATAAAAAGCATGTGTATATAAGCTATGAAAAGCAAGATTTATCATTGAATTTCTAAAATTCAAGCTTGAACGCTTTTCTTCAAACCTCTTCACAATTGCAGACCCAGTATTTATAACATTTATGGCCTTTTTTTCATTGCAAATTTGAAAAACTGAAAAAAAATTAGCGGCTTTTTTTCTTGGTCTATTCATGTACCTAACGAACTAATGCATAAGGTTTTATGCTATTGTTGATTAGCAGAAATAGTAATATAGATATTTGCATACATACCCACACGCTATACAACTGCAATAGGTCGTTTTGTATTAAGCACTAATAATAGCTCACGAGCTCTCAAGCATTTCACGTAATGTTAATTCAACAGCTCGTTTCATTATCCGCATTATAGTTGGACTTCTTTGTTTCTCAACGAAATCCTCCAAACGGCGGTAGCTGCTACTATTCCGAGGGGTGTAGCACTCTCCATGGAGCACCACAGTTTTTCGGGCGTCTGAGGTGCTACCCTCAAGATTTGAGGGGTATAGGTTTACATTCTTTTCGGGAATAGTTGCTTCAGAAGAAATCTTCTGAGAACTCTCGTCCGGGTGCCCTGTGAGAGTGCACAAGCAGGTGTGTGCATCCTGGGCCTCTAGGCTAACCTGAGCTTCTTGTCTGTCCTTATCTGCTTTAACACAACATTCAAGACTGCATTCCCTGCTCCCCGAAAAATTTTTCGGCCTTTCCTCCTTTCCCTCAGAAATGAGTTTACAATGATCATGGTGAGGTTGAATTGGCAGTTCCGATTCTGGCACTGCCTTGGAAACAGAAATGTCAGGGGGCATCAAAATGTGAAGTGAAGTCGGTGTTGAAAAGAGCGAGTAAGCGTCCTTAAGCCTCGCTACTGTATCCAAGGCATCATTATGATCCTTTTCATTAGTTTTAGTTGCCTTCGTCAATAAATGGCCGCCAGTGTGGCTGAAAGTGACGATGGAAGCGGTTGATGAAGACATGCCCGCGAGTGTACTGCCTAAACGATGTGAATGAAATGCATGTATGCTGGGCACTGTATGAGCAGATGTGGACAATGAAATACCTAAAGCATTTGTACCCTTCTCTATTGGTGTATTTGTATAATCACAATGCACGCACTTTCTTGGAGGCCACATAGGGCTCGCGTAACTGGATGGATGTACTTCCTGTTGTGGTTGCTTGTAATCATCCTGCCGTATATCTTCTTCTTGCTTCACTATCGCAGGGCGTAAAGGAGTGTTCGATTCAAAATTCCCTATATTATCCTTTTCCTTTCCCTTTGTCTTATCTGTATCCAATTGAGAATCTGAGTCCACGTGTAACATAGCTGATGAAAGTATTGATTTCTGTGTTAAGCTGATCTTCTCAGAATCCATTTTTCCCTTCTGTGTATATATTTATATACAGATATATCTTTCTGGTCTCTTTCAAGATGAAGCAGAATGATATATATTTTTTTACGAAGAAAATAGAAATGAAAGTGTAAAAAAAAATATCTTATTAGCAAAATGATTATTTACTTTTCAAGGCTAGTAAGTGAAAAAGTGCTAGACGACCCTTTCAAAGAGTTTTGTAGACTCAACTAGAAAAAAATGACAACAAATAAAGAATAGCCCAGAAGATTCAAATCATTTTGAACCATGATGATGCAAATAACTAACCAGAACAAGGAAAATCAAATCGGATGGTAATTGAAGATTTTTTTATTATTCATTATACAATTTCTAGTTTGGCTGAGATGTAATACAGATCGGTGGAAACAGCCGAGTATGTGTCACTCAACAACCTTCACTGTGAAATTTACTGTTACAGCCTTACACTTCGCTTTTTTTTGGATTCGATGTGTGCAACTGTCAGCGCTCCATTATACACACTGCTCACCTCGTAAAAGGCACAACAGCGACAATAATGCGGAACTGAGAGTGCTCATCTACAGGGCACTCCCCTTGTATAGGGTGATGGCCATACCTCGCCTGGGCCACATGTGGCCCTGTCTGACCACGACACTTCTGATCTCACGGAGACAGAGGTCTTTCAAAATTGTTACCCACTTTGAATGCACCAAGGCTCTGCGGTAACACATTAAGATAGCCACTAGCCCCGTAAGCGATAGAAAATGACGTAGCACGTGTATACCCCTTAAATGCGTGATAATAAAAATGCATTAATAAGAAGAAATCGAAAATTACTTATGAACAAACTGTTTTTTCCTTAGGGGGGGGGAGGGGGGGGGAATGAAGAATAATTACTCTATAATACTTATAAATATTTTGGTCTAAGTGTTTTGTATCTGGGTTCTGTAGATAATCTTCTCCCTTCTTTCTTGTACATTTTAAGTCTGGATTACACACGCTTCCTCTTACCCCTAATAGACGTAAATAGCACTTAAAAAAAAACGAGTATTACTATAAATCATCAACAGAATTAATTTTAGAGTAGAGCATTCATGTACTCGACTTAAATTTTTTTTCACATACACCTTCGTACTTAGCCACGTCAAGATCAGTACTGTCTTTTGACATCGGTCTAATTATTATGATATAGTCGTCATAAAAATATTTCAAATATACTTAGGAAAATGCCAAGTTCTGATAAAACTCAATAAAATAGTGGGAAGATGCACAATAGGAAAAATACACTATTGGATGCAATTCAGTAATACAATTATTTGTATTTTCTTTATATGATGGGATTTTGAAAAAAGATGATGTCTGTGTATTCATGAAGAGTGATGGACGATTTGCCCCGACCAAAGGGGAGAATTGTACAAAAAAAAAGCTCTGAAGTATTGCTTTTTCTTAGGTTAATTAGGGATGAAACAAGTAAACGGGCAATTTAGCGATACGTTAAAAGCCAATTTTATCTGTCCTCATTTATTCAATTTCCATTCATATTCTATTAATGCTATATGTTAATTACTTGGAAAGTTTGTATAATGTTGGATCAGAAACATCCAAAGGGATACCTTCGGTTTGTACACAAAACAGAGTGATGCGAAGATATGTCAACATCGCTCATCTAAGCAAAAGGAAATATCTTCTTCTTTGAAATTGCTATTGCACCACCCTCCACACCAAAGTTGATAAAAACAACGCTTATTTTATAATTGTGCCCTAAAGGCTTATAGTAAAAAAGTGGAAGGATATTCAAAGTCAATGTTGGTTGCTTCATAAGTCTATAAAATGAAGCTCTGCTTGAGCTTTTCCAGATACATACTCTCTGTAACTTAACTATTTTAATTTTCTTTAGTATCAACCTAATTTGTATAACTTGGCTGATTACTAGTCATGAAAACAACTGCTCCTGTTTCAGGTATATTTTCGCTCGGTTTAAGTATAAAAAAAACTAGATGCGAAAAATTAAATCGAAAAAAGGAGAGAAATTTGCAAAGCTAATTTTTTTTAAAGCAAAAAAATTCAACACGGGATTTTATATTATTCACCCTCTTTACTCTTTTTTCCTAAAGTTTAGATCAAGAAAAAAACTGAAAAAAGGGTTACGTTTTATATAGAAATTATATTCACACTGTTGTTATATGTATATGTATATAAATATATATATATATATATATATATAAGAAAAAGAAAGATATGGGTGTATAATAGTAACATGGAGGAGATATGTTAAGGTGC
>HF955082.1:0-14109 GCA_000582765.1 Phytomonas sp. EM1 | reverse complement strand
TTAGTCACAAAGCATCGTTTCTATAGTCCATAAGGCTGCTTTGTTCTGTCGTTCCAGTGAAAGTGTTGAAGAGTCGGAAAGTCTCGCCATTTGTTGGCCTTCTTGCTCCCCTAGAGCTGGCATCCACATCGGCTCCATGTGCTGGAGTGCGCGAGCATAATGGGACACTAACCCATTATTTCGCGGCAAGTAGGATGTGTTGCCTCTCTTGCCATAGCCTTTGTGTTCGTAAGCAACCTTTTCTGTTCCCGAAGTGTGGTCTGGACCTAAGGCTAGCTCTTTAAAAAGGGAGGGAAGTGCTAATGCTTCGAGTGAAAATACTTGGCCACTGCTGCCTTGTTGGAGGTGATAATGATAATAGTAATACTCATTATCTTCTTCCTCGGCTAACCCAATACATTGTGTAAAGGCGCTGAAATGGGCATCTTCAGACTTTCCTTTCTTGTCTGTATTAGCCTTACCCACAGGATTGATTTTGAGATCCGAAATATCACTCTCAAGAAACCCCACACGATGATAAAGACTAAAATTTTCGCCGTAATCTTCATTGTAATTGGTTAAAATAAATAATGGTGGCTCTGATATCGCCTCTTTCAAAATAAAATTGAAGTCATGTGTGTCCGTGATAACGTGCTCTTTCAAAGTAGTTTCTAACCCGGGTGTGACAATGGCATCGCTACTAAGGGCCTCGGTCGTGAGCGTCATCTTCAAAGAAACACTGTTAATGCTGGCTGGCTCATAAAATTTTAATGTGTAACCATCCACATTAAATGTAGTAGATGACTGTGCCTTCTGAGTTTGTCGTGCATGGCATGGTTTTACAATTTTGCGTAAATAAGGAAACGAATCAAGGGGTACACCACTTAATGTAGAATTCAAAAAATCATCAAGATTGCGCATCGAATTGATAAAGAGTATGAGCTACCTGTGAAAAAGAAATAGACATTTCGAAAAATAAGAAAAAAAGCCGTTGTAGTGATTGAAAAGTGACGAGCAAGAATACAACTGTGAACATACGCACTAAGGGCTCCCTTCGACCCCTTATCATCTGCGAATCAGTAAGAGATTAGCAGGCAAATCAACACTCTTTGTAGTAGTGGTATGGGAGATAAAGAGTGAACTGGCCCTCTCTTACACCTCTTATCAACGTTTGAATGTGGAGGCAGGGCAATCGAGTTATTCTTCCCTGCTCACATGGCCTATATACCTATACCAATAAGATACTCTACCTGAGACAAGTGGGCCGGGCAGCAGTGACGCTGCAGATGCGCATCCTGCCCTACAACTGGAGTCAGAAGCTTCAACCAATGTCCACATATCTCCTACCATTGGGAATGAAGTCGACTCTACACATTCTTATGAGAAGTATGACAACTGTAAGGGGCTGAAAGTAGTTGACAATGACCAAAACTTTAGAGGACATCTTCGAAACGCTAGTCAACATTATTCTCCACACAAAACAAACAAAGGGGATCGAATTGATATGCACAGCAAGGTATAGAGATTCCTCTCATGTAGCTCACCTTCTAGAACGGGCAGTAATAACCTAGCCTCCCCCAGCCAAGCATTAGGGAACATGGGTGGCATGGAAACAGATACAGTCCCAGAGCCCACCGATGGAGCTGTGCCTAGTCATGACGTAGGCCTTAGCAGCGAGTGTATGTGAGAGTTCCCTTCTAAACTGCTGATATGCCCATCCGGGGGAGATGAACCCGAACCCAGGCGATTGCCGTGCAATACTTACTATGCAACAAAGGTGAGGGGGAACGGAGTTCCACAGACACTATTCAATATCGCCAGTCTTGCAACACGAGGAGTATCACTTTTGACGAAGAAAATTCGATTGCGTGCATTCAAGACAAATCTACCCACGGACAATGCACAGCTCTGGTATAAAATCTGTTCCCTATTCCCCGCTATGAATTCCGAGATCGTGCTACAAACCCCTGAAAAGATTGCAGGAGTGACACATGAAAGCACATAGGATATCCAAGGAGCACCAAACATGATCGACCGGGCACACGTTACTCAACGCCCTTTAATGGTGCCTGGGCTATGGGCTCCAACAGACAGTGGTTGCAGCCCGCCACTTCAACTTCAGTCTGAACTTACCTACCTAGGGGCTCAAACAGCGTCCGAGCTGGGAGTACACTTTCAGAGTCTATTTACAAAAATTTAGGATCTGACAGCTGTTATCAGCACAATACAACTACCCCCCTCACCAGAAGTAGTGATTAATGCACCTCAAGGATTCAGTGTCGCTACATCTTGACAGGGCGCAGGTCATTGTTACTACGCATTCAAAGATCAAGTGGTTCCTTAGCAAGGCTCTCCGCCACTTTGAAGCTTCGAGATGGGAGAACTCAAGGCACTTGATTCTCCCTGAGGGTATGCAGCCCAATGCTAGAGTCCAGAGCATCGGCGTACTAACCGTACTAGATCTGAAAGATCTCCAATGACTAGCGAAAGAGTCACTCATAAGTTCAATCATCAACAATTACAAGCTCCCCCATATGCAGCACCACACACACTCAGCACTTCTCCAAGAAAAGTATATATTTCAGATCAATTCCGAAGAATATCCTGATTCGATCCACCTCCTTCCAGAACCAACACGCAACAAGTTTATATTTAATGAAAGTGGCGACAGGCATAACCGTCTGTTCATGCTCCTAACGAAAGCATGCTGAAGCGTAGGGATGCTACAGACAATCCTTCTCCTCAATCATTGTATTCGTGAATTCATCGAACACGGCCTTGGCGATGGTAAAACACACACCTATCTCTACTGAAGGCAAAGGAAGTTTTTCTAACAGATGAATGTCAGATTGTAACGCATATTTTAAGGTCAATCTGCTCACATCACAGGAATGTGCGACATTAGCAAGTGCATCCGATGCCAAGATCCATGACATGGCCCCACAGTCTACAGTCCTCCTACCAAGTAATACACCTGAACTTCTATGAATTGCATGATGCGCTACTCGACCAGGACCGTAGCGAAGCCGAACCTCAGGTTACCATTCTACGTCACTTTTCCGAGCTCCGTGATCCTGGCGTTCAAATTATGAGCGCTCTCTATACAACACTGCAGAATCCCACAGCTACCCCCCCCCCCGGCTATTGTGGAATCTGATGACAAGCTTACAACTACTGAAATAGAAATGAGCGTCTGACTGACTCTGTCCCGCGTGTGTCGCGTTGCTATAAATGGATTAGAACTTGACAAAAAATACATGGAACTTCATTTTTGATGTCCAACACTTAACCCTTAGCAATAAGGATCATGATGTCATCCACCTCACCAATGCGTTGTCAATAGTCCGAAAGCTGTAGCGCAGGTTAATAAGGGGAACAACATTTACATACACTAGCAGCGATAGAAACATAACTTGTGGCTGGGACAGATCCAACGCATTGGACAGCACGCTGAGTCATAAGCAGGACCCCTTACAACAATAACTGATGTGGAATGATCAACCAGACGAAGCCCACATAGCAACCGTTACGAACCCCTTCCCTATTATCCACATCCAGAATTTAAACGGCTTCTAGAATCGAGCAAGATCACACGCTGAACAAACTCCACAAGTATAACTAATACACAATGTGTACAAGCGCTAGATCATCAGAACCCCTTCATACCTACTTGAGTTAATGAGTTCTGTGTGCATACCGTAACAAAACTATCAGTAGTTTCTGCGAGTGAGTATAATAACCTCCATGTTTTGAATGAGAATGATATAAGGGCCTTCCATTTTTGGAATTTGCTACGGCTATACCATAAAAAGACTAGTATTTAGGTAATATGCATTGTGTTCTCGGGAAGGAATGAAAACTATGGGCGGAGGCTGGTGGCAAAACCATGGAAAAGCTGCAATGGAGCATAAATCAAGAACCCATGTGCGGCACAAATATGAGTGGTCTCAAAGGGCATTGCCTTGCAACTCTCAAAATATTCAAATGTACGTTCTTCATTCGCCCCTGCGTGTCATTTTAGAACAGTGGAACTACGCTCTTTAAAGAAGTCAAATGCATCGTTTCAAGGGTATATTTATAGTTCTGTTTTTAGAGATTCACCTGTAAAAATGCAAGACCGCATATAAAATGGATAATTTTTCTAAAATGAAGGAAAATATCGTAGAAGGGGTCGGCAAAGTACTAATAAATATGCATACAGATGCTTAAAGAGAATACATTAACTGGTATTACCAAAAAGGCACCGCTGCTAGTTTAATAATTCCTTTTCCTCAAATATTAAACAATGGTAAAAAAAACTTGGAAGAGCATGGAATTCGTAAACCAATCTAGTGGACAAATTGTGGAAAAGAAAAAATCCACGAGTTCATGGGATTTCCTGATACCTAATTTTTACATGTCTCTTTTTTTATTGTTATCAAAGAACGAATACGCACACAGACATAAATCCGTTTTATTTACCAATTTTAAAGAAAAACATTAAAGAGCTAAATGTCTATAAATGCTCTACATGTTTCTACTTTCCATATTTCGATTTAATTTGGCTCACTATTATGAAAATAATATATTTTTGGCATTCAATAAGAGGCAAGCAATCTGTAATTGATACTGTCACAGTAAAAAACTAACCCTTTGAAAGGTAATCCCACTTCATTAAAATAATAATTATCCGTTAAGAATAACAAAAAAAAGCTTATGTTTTTCTTGCCTTCAAATGCAAAGTAACAACACTTGTTTCCCTCATTTTTACAATAGTTTGAATATTTTATTCCCTTTCAAGAAATGTAAGAATTCATCGATACAACGAGCATCGCCTATGAAGTGTCAAAAAAAAGGCTTTCAAACACCTTACTATTATTTTCATGCACTTTTAGTGGGAAAATTTATGAAGTATAATTTAATAAAAAAATGAACATGAACTCGCTTATTCTACAGAAATAGGGGCAGCATGTTTTTTTTAAAGTTACTGTGAAAATACAAAAATATGAAAAAAAATTACGAAAAAAATGTCGGTAATGTTCTTCTATCGCCCACAAAGATGGTCAATTATCGTGCTTAGCAGCCCTACTTTTGACCATATTTCACTATCGATAGAATAATCATTTCTAGGCAGGAAAAAGAAACCATATATGTATATAGCCATTTTGCAAACAAAAAAAATTATTTTGCATACTACTTTCTGGCTAAACCATGTCTATCCTTAAATTTCTATTAAGGTCGCTTTCCCTGGGACGGAAATAAGGAATAAAAAAATTAATGATGAATACTATCAAACCAAGGAACAGAACAGGTAGATTGAGGCGAGAAAGTTAAGCTGATGAAACAAAATTAGGTAAATGCTGTGTCTTCCCTTCCTCATAATTTGTACTAGTTGTGTCGTTATGTGAAGACCAAAATATGGCTTCCTAGCTTCACCCGTGAAGAAACAATGTATCCCCAGACAATGATACACTGTGGTAAAGTTGGTGACTGCGCTTACCATTATTTTCAAGGCTACTAATATCGTGCTTGAAGGTAGTTTAAAAAAAAATTCCTAGCTTTCATGGTAAATGGTTCGTGAAGATAGGCCAAATTTGATATGCTGATTCTGGGGCACGTTTTTGTCTCCCTATCGAGACAATAGCTTCGGCACTCACTATCAGCGTGGTGGTTGGCGATTTGTGAAACGGGCGGTTCAATGCATATTCGCTAACTTATATTCATTTCCTTCGCGAAGAAAGAACACTTGTTGAACGGCATTGAAAAGCAATTGGGGTTTACACTGACAGTCATAGGAGAGTGAGAAAATTCAATGCCCGAAATATACTCACTGCCATATAACTCCATTTCAGTAGACTCCTCGGGGGTTGTCGCAGTGGGCCTAGTGAGACCATCAAACGTGCCAAGGGACTTTTTGCTCGAAAATGCATTACTGTTCGGAGTAAAAGACAAGGCATGTTTGTCTCTCTGGGTAACCATAATTGGAAGCTGTGGCAACGACTGTAATGACACTTCTTTTGAAGCAATTTCGTGCCCAGCTACTTCTGGTGTTATTTCTACCGACAAGTGCTCACTGTCAGGCGCTTTGCTGCATGTTGTTGTGGCAATCATACCCAGTACCACCTGTGCAGTTGCTTCCAAGATGGAGGTGCTACTCAATAACGAGTGTTTCCTATTCGTGGAACTATCTTGCCTGTTATTTACACGATATGGGATACTATTAGTGAGAAGGGAGTGCTCACTCTGATTGCATAAGTTATTGTTTTCGGAGTGCACAATACTACGTTGTAAGGAACCTGGTGAAGCTAACCCACAGGATATGATTGAATGAGGAAGAAGTGACAAAGGTGTGTCTGATGAAAGATTATAACCTGAGCCTACCGACATGTGCCTTAACGCTGCGCACTCCTTTGCCGAACACATTTGGGCGCCATCCAGTTCGAGCGAGTTGTGCACACTGCCAGTGTCATGCTGAAAAAAATTGTCGGTGATATGGGTCGCACTCTCGTCGCTCAATGCGCAATATAGCCTCTTCATAATATTTTCACACTCCTGAGGATTACTTTGCATGTAACTGACACTCGCAAGCAGTGGGGGCATCTGCAGCCTAGCCCTGGACGGCAATGGTGTGATCCTCACGATCTTCAGTATTGAAACAAAATTTGTATCAAACTGCACTGATGAACAGTGAGAAGATTGTGTGGAAAATTGACTGAAATGCGTGCGTGAGAGCGCGTTCTGGGGAAAGGCTGTCACTGATGGATATCGGCGTATCGGCACATGCGTAGGCTTAAAGATCTCTTCATTATGAACGATCCTCTCTTTTACGTTGATATCGATAGCTTCACCAGGAACTAAGACACTTTTATCTTGAATCTTAGCACAGGTGTCTAGAACAATAGGAAGTCTATGATCATTATGATGACGTTTTTTACTGACCCCTATTTCCCCTCCACTCGATAATTTATATACAGTTCTTTGAGGACTCAAAATATTTGCATCGTGACAATCACGTTGCTTGCCCTCATTGATGTTTCCTTGCAAACTTTCTGCAATAATAGACTCTCTCTGACGGCGGAAGTTTAAAGGGGCTTGTGGGAGCAAAAAGTGCTCTTTTGAAAGATAACAATCGCGGCTGTACTCGTGAGAAGCATTGTCACATTCTGATGCTCTAGTTGCTGAAAGCACGGAAAGAGCTCGCTGCTGCCGAAGTTGGGTAGGGCCCACATGCGGATCCAGCAATGCCTCAGTTTGGTGTAAAGTCTCCGGTTTTCCAGAGGCTGACTGCGAAGGAAACCAACCTCGAGGCTGTAAGCCATTTATTTGTCGAGTGTTTCTGGTGCAGCTACGATGACGATTAAAATTGGGGGTAATGCTTCTCATAGGCACGGTTTCCCCATCCCGTCTGGTATAATTGATGTTGTACGTATGCTTGGTGTTTCCTATATGCATAAAATGTTCACAAGTATCTCCAAATGGCTGAAGTAAATTCTGATTGCTGGAAATATGACCCTGTAATACACAATCATTCGAAATAGCAGCGGTCGCAGAATTCATATATATGGGACAATTAGAATCACAAACACGAAAATTTATGTCAGCATTATGGTTCATGCTATCAGGTGTTTGGTCATCTTTTTCGGGTTGGACGCCAGATGGTGTGACGAAGCTCATGTACTTAGGAATATGTGGACGAAAATGTCGAATCCCAACCGAATCCTTGTGTGCAGATAAACATCTATGGGAGTGCACATAGCTAATCCCATTATTGTTATCCTGCGGGCGCGGCCGTGGTGGACGCATCGGCTTTGAAGGAGAAAACATAGATAACAAATTTAATTTTTTTTTCTCTTACTATTATCGAATCTATATCGTGTATAGTAGTTATTCTAATCAAGCCGATAATAATATAATACTTTCTAGAGGTTAAATGGAAGCAGAAGTGCAAATGTAAGGAAAAATCAAAAGTGAATAGACAATTATGATAGTAAATATAGGCGTAAATATGGGAAACATTAAACTACTAGTATCTTTGAACTTATACAGTCTGACTTTTTTCTCTTAATCTCTAAAAATTAAAAATTGTGCATTAAGAAATTAATATCGCTTAATGCAATACAGAAAGAAGCAAATCTATCGGAGCACATTACCTTGGTCCCTTTTTACTTCGCTCTGAAACGGAGCTTAGCAGTGGGACATAGGAAAGAATTACACTACATTTGGACATTGAAAGCTAGTTTTCAGTAATCATATGGAATAATATTACCCTAAGAAATTGCTTTCGACACATGTGCTCAGGAAAAACATAATAAAGTGAAAACTCTTTCACATTGAAAAAAATCGTGAGAAAAAATATACTAACAATTTATGCAAAATAAACATTAGAAAATTATATACAAAAAAATATCTAATAGTATACTTCCTTCTATAATCTAACATGCTACTACTAACTTGCAATAATGTCCCTTTTGCTAAAAACATATGAGTTACAGGACATGATTGAAGTTTTTTTTCTCTTATAACATCGATAATCCAATGTCTAACACCTTCCTAAGCCGAGATTCGATATCTACTGCTTTCAAAAATCGTTTCTCAAGGCTTGTCTCGATAATTATGCGAAAAAAATAGGAAAGCACAACATACCTGTAAAACCAAAGAACTGCCCACACATTGCACTTTGCGACGCTTTTTCGTAAACATCCTACAGTAAGGCTCCCGTAATGTCGGGCAAAATCTTTTTGTTAGTAGCTGCAAAAAAAAAAAATAATAGATAAAATAAAACTGGTGGAGAATAAAGTATATTTGTACTGCAATTTTACACTTCACATTTCTCTTTTCAGTAACTGATAGAGGGAACTTCCTCGACTGAGCTTATTATTATGTGCAATGTAAAATAATCGAAAGTAATATCTATAGCTTCGTTATACATGTGAATAAAATCGAATCAAATCTGTTATAACAGGCAAAAAATTAAAAATTAGCGTATTGAGTCTTGAAAAAAAGTAAATTCTGGAATAGAAAATAGAGATATACACAGGTACAGTAAATGAATTTCGAAATCACACTTACCTTTTGCATTCACTGTAAGAACCATGACGCTTCCATAAAGAAAACTAGCTAGCATTCTTATACTAGCCATAATATTTCTTTTGGTTTTTAATATGAAAGAAAAGGTTTATCATCGCATATATAAATATATATGTCATACCAAGAGCCTCAGGTCCACAAATCAAATAGATAATATAAGCATCTGTGGTTCGTTACAATGGAACAGTGTGAATTATTTGTTTTGGGATAGCCTCCTTCGTACGAGTATTGAAGTTATGACGACAATGTCGTGAATTTTGCGACACCGAATAATTAGGAGTAAGGCTGTTTTTGTAATCAACCGAAGGTGCTGATGGATTTTGATATTTATTCTGAAGTTTCACAATAGTTGTTATCTCATCTAGACGCTTCTCAATTTGTCTTAGAGACTTTGACATCATTTGTGTTGCGACACCCTTTTCAAACATAGCAATACTACCCAAACAAGAACGTGTACTGGGCTTCAGAGGCTCCGCTGTGAAATCGCGCTGAGGTCCATAAAAATCAGCTACCATCCCAGCAGTATCTAAGCTACAAATCGTTGAAGAATTTTCATCTACGTATTGATGATTCTCATGATCTTTAATTTGGCGCTCAAGATTTTTCAACCTCTGTTCCTTAGCAAGAAGCCATGACTCCGAATCATGAAGAATAAATTCGTCGTGCTGCAACCCCTGAGCCTGTTCTTCTAACGCCATGCGCACCTTAAAAAGAAGCTGCCCTCTCTTTGATGATGACTTTACGCCAGCCTTTTTTGCATCAAGAACGTCTTGTTTCCATTGGTGACGAGTATGTCTTAATTGTCGTCGTCGCTCTTCAATATTTCTTCGTTGATTCGTCACAAACATCCAACCTTCACGCACATGACGACGCTCCGCCCGAATCAGTTCATGATGTTCTTGAAAAAATGCAGGAAATGTGATTTTTGGAGTGTGAAGGCCTTGTACACCATTAATGATGCTGGGTGAGCAAGATTGAATCGGTCTGGACACATCAGTAGGAGGATATTTTTCATTATTCTCCGATTGAGAAGACGGAATAGGGTAAAATTCAGCGAAAGCCTCCTTTAATGACTTTGTAATTATAGATTTTAGGTCATGATTTTGGTTGCATAGTGATAAGTCGCACAAGTTCCCTTCGGGGGAAGTAGCGCAAATTATAGTTTCATCAAGTGGGCGAATTTTACGTGTGTTGTAGCATTCACTTTTCTTGTTAAAATCTTTACTCCTTCCTTCTTGAGATGAAATATCGCTACTCTTGAGCACTTTATTGTGCACCGAGTATTCCGGGGGCTTGGAGAGTGTTTCCTGCTGTTCCGCTAACTTTAGTTCAGCTGACTTGGGTTGTACTTCAGACCCCTTCTCCAACTCTTCTTTTAAGGTGTCAAATGCAAGCTGAGGTACTTCATAAGATGAATTATTAAGTACGGGCATTGATGCGTTCTCTATAGTCCCTTTTGTATTAATATCCACAATATTATCTTGGAGCAATTTTTGGAGCTCGGTGTGATTAGTTTCATACAATGTATTAATATCATCATGATGCTGTTGTCTGATCTCCTTTATTTTTTTTAAAATCTTTTCAGTCTCTTCTCTAATGATATTCTCATTAGTCTGCTTGAGTCGCATTAACTCGAAATCTAGTCTACGTTGCATATCTAACTCCTGCTGTGTAGTGCGAGAAACAAAATCATTTTCTGATTCAAACACTTTTTCGCAAAACAATGTATACGCTTTTGTATACTCGTTAAGGAGTTTTGATGCACATTCTCTCAGGCTATTTGGTATTTCAGTTTGGAATTCCTTCAGCTCTAGCGCGCCAATCTTTCTCCTAGATTTGTGTCCCGCATTGAACTCCCCAGTAAGGACTTCTAAATCTTTGGATTTTTCATTATTAGCCTTCTTCTTTTCCGACATTAGGTTCCCCTTCATGGATTCTCTAATATTGTTTGGTTCCTCTGGCTCGTGAGCATCTGACCCCCCTTTTAATTCTTCTTGTCCACTGATAATCACCGATTCTATTTTGGATTGATCGTTTTTTAATGCAATATCTAATTTCTTAAAAGCAAATAAGGATTTTGGTCTTTCCTCTTCAACGGACTCCTCTGAATCTCGTATTTTACACTCCTGCTCATTTTGATGAGTCTCTTTTCTCTTTTCTTGGTCGGTAGTATCAAACAGTGCAAACTTATTGATTTCCTGCATACCTGTGTCTGATGAATTTTCCTTCCAGCTGTCCTTTGCTTCAATGGGCATATCCAATGATGATTTTACTGGACCTGATAGAATATTCTCGGCCTTTGATCTCTTCTGTATTTTCGCTGACTCCTTTATACTATTAATGTCAACTAAGGATATTGCCTGAATAGGTAGAGATGTTTTACCTTGCTTTTCCGTAAATGTCTCATTAGGAAAATCGCATGATTTAGTATTCTGATTTTTGCTCCCTTCAGATAAGCTTGCCAGCTCGTTTTTGGTAACAGAAACACGCAAGTCATTTTCTGTTTCTTTGGGAAGCTCTTTCTTAAACTTTAAACCATTGAGTTTGCGTGTGTTGCAATTGGACTCTAATTCAATATTTTCTTTATGAATTGTTTCTCTCAAAATTTCCTCAACGCGTCTCTTGGCTCTTGAGCTTGTTGTTGGTTGAACTTGATCGTGTTCGCACTTGGAACCACAACAAATACTTCGAGGTGTTGGATTTTTCTTTTCATTTATAAATAGGGTTTTAAAGTAATCATCCATCGGGTGGTCCCAAATACTTTCCCCAGATTTGACGTTGAAGTAATAAAGTTCACCTTTATCACTTTGGCAAGCTTTCCAATTTTCAGGAAGTGGTGCTTTCAATCCCTCACGTGCAATCCAAAGAAATGGACTATCTTCGGGAAGATTCATACCAAGCCACTTCGCATACTCTATTATTTCAGTTTCGGTTGGCTCATAACTAGAGTTCGCATCTATATTTAATACAACTGGCATTTTCTTCTTTGTCTGTATATTTTAAAGTCCCTTCTCTTTTAAAGCCAGATTACATCAAAGAGTTATTGAGCATAAGAAAATATTGAAACCCACTAAATCCAAATATTTGAAAAAAAATCATCAATGTAACCCTTAAATTTTGTTAATAAGAAATTCTCAATGCACAGAGCTTCCATGCGCCTCCTCCATGCGGAAACGCGGATGAACTTCTATGAACGAAAAGAAAGTAATACCAACCAACCCGTCACGACCATTATAAACTTGCCGGAAAAAATATAGTCAAGGATGCGCGTCTCTACATAGCAGACAAACTCTGGCCAAAATAATTGCCAAGCCGTCAAACAACGTAGAAAAAAAAATTAATAACTCCTCAGCTGCGGACCGCTGAAAGAAGTAATACCCATCCCCCCGCCCAAAGAATCTTTAGAAACTTTCTCAGCAGGACACCCCATGCCAAGTGAGTCATGAGCATATATTCCCAACAGGGAAGAAGAGGGAGCAAATGAGCAAGGGTCTAATCCAAAAAGCCGCCAAAAAGGACGGGAAAGTGGCACACCCACAGACCAAAAGAAGGCGAGGACACCCAAGCGGCAGGCCCGAAACGTCACCAACAAAATGATGAGAATCGCCATAATTGTTCAACCCACAACCCTATATAATATGCAATATAATTAGATTGCCCCACTTAGAGTATCAAACGCGGCAACACGCCGTGGGGAATGGCGGCCCCCCAGGCCCCGAACGCGTCAGAAATATTAAAAAATAAACGCACAAAATGGCGACATCAAGTGTCACAAATTATTACCTATGCTCGACGGTATCAATTTAAAATCTTTCCATGGCAACCGCTATATATATATATATATATATAAGGGCGGGTATTGGATATGTATGCCAGGCAATTGGTCGAACAAAATTATCGAACATTATGTGAAAATGTATGCCAATAAGCACAAAACGTATTAAATAATGTTTTTTACATCAAAAAGGGATAAAAATAGAAATTTAAACATATTTTCCATATGGGAAACTAATTAAAACCTCCGGGTCATTAGGGTGCACGAGGCCCCAGCCACATACCCGGTACCATTTATGCATCTCGTGATTGGTTCCTTGGAACAATTACAAAGACTTGTAAGTGCAAAGAGATACGTGTGAACCAAACAGCTGTGTTAAAATTGGTGCACCACATTTCCAATATTATAGTAGGCAATAAAAATGACCTTTGCACATCATGTGGGGAAACGCACGGCTAAACATATCTAGTTAGTATTATCAATGTTTCAAATCACTCAAAAACTCAAGCACGAGGCAAATCGGCACACAAAACAAAAACGATAAAAGAGCAAATGACTAAAGTCTAGATATTATAATCCAGACCTAATAAATAGTCAATTCGCTAAATTTATCAAAATCCAAAGAAGCACATAAATATTAGATGTGAAATGCGGATAATAATAGCCTCCTGGCTAGCCTGCCCCCAAGCCGAAATCGCTCACCCAGATCATTTGGTGGATGACACTAAAGGCATAGAAAAATATAGGTAAATTTAAATATAAAATTAATATCTAACAAACAAGATGCCATAAAAAGGACATCGGGCTTCTTCATCAATAGTCATACAAACCTATGTCGATTTGGGGGGATAACAGACCCTGCGCGTAGCAAAGGGATTGGCCCCGAGACACGCAAATTTTTTAATCACCAGGGGAAAGGAATAAAGTTCAATACTTAAACATAATTATCACCCAGCAGAAAAAATATTATGATTCAATTTAAATAGTCCTATTATAAAATGAATTAACAGAAAATAAATAATTATACATATCCAAAATAAATTAAAAATCATTTAAAAAGAATTACAATTATTCAATTTGAAAATTAATTTAATTTATATTACAATTAATTTAATAGAGTAATAATTTAATTTTCATGTGCATAAATTATTTTTCATGTGTATAAATTATTTTTATGGTGTATATATTAATTTTTATGGTGTACAAATTAAATTTCATGTGTATAAACTAATTTTTATTGTGCATAAATTATTTTTCATGTGTATAAATTATTTTTATGTGCATAAATT
>HF955081.1:155786-193681 GCA_000582765.1 Phytomonas sp. EM1 | reverse complement strand
CCAGGCCCCGGCCGCGTCGGAAGCCCCGCATGCGATGTCACACCCGTGCTACAACTCCTACCGTCAGAAGAGGGGGGGGAAGAGGGAGAGTCCACAGAAGAAGCCAAGCGCGCCCCGCGGGCACGCCGCCGCATGGCGGCATCGACCCGCGAGGGGGGGCCACGCCCATCGGCGTGGAGGTGGGATCGGGGGGGAATCGCACGCCATCCATCCAACCCAGCACCGCCACCCCCACACACCTCTACAAATAGATATCGAGAGAGAAATCGAGTTCGATCGCTATTTTTACTTACATACATGGATACAAACCACTCCCGTCGGATAAAAAACATGCTGGAGGGAGGGGGGACGAACCCACCAAGGCGGCCTCCAGGGCGTGAGCGCCATCACCCCGGATGGGAGCCGCCTGGCTTAAAAATGAATTCATTCCGATCTAAGTTTTACATATTGAACACGGGAAAAAAGCAAGAGAATGACTTCTAAACTTAAAGGGAGAGGGGGGGGGGGAAATACGAACGTCTCTCGTATTCCCCCTATACATCTATGAATAGCCCCCGCTCCAAAAGAAAACAAAAAAAAATACGCGACTAAGCGAAAAGGACACTTAGCTTTCATCGTCTTGCATACCCCAAAGTGCTTCAAAATTGGGAGAAACCATCACTGACTTGTGTTTCGATTGATACGCGAAATATTTCCGAGGCATTCGTGTCTAAAAGAAAAAAGAAAAGAGGAATCTAACCAAAATGAAACGAGTTTTCAGGCTTATCACCGTTCCTCCTCTTTCCTTTGGCGCTTTTTCACGCAGCAGCAACCGGGAAGGGGTTCTAGTCATCGAGCATGCATAGAATCGCGACGCCGCGTTGAATCCAATGCTCCGGCGTGGTATTAAACACGTCGTCGCACTCATTTCCCGCGCGAATATCGAGCGAAATCACGTAATTCGTCGACAACCCTGTGGTGGAAAGCATTCCCACGCGGGCGGCCGTTTTGTATACCGGGCAGGCGTACGTCGCCCCCCCTTCCGTTCGCTTTTCCGGGGGGAGTTGCAAGGAATGGCGAACCGGCATCAGATGGATGACCGGCAGTTCCGTGAAAAGCTCACCTTTTCGACTTTCCGCGAGGCACTCCATCCCGACGTCGTAGCGGGCGCCCTCGAGAAAGAGCCCGTGGATGTAAAACCCATCGCTGCTATCCGTGTCGATGTCCCCCACCCGCGCGTACCGCGTGACGCGCGTTTCGAAGACGACTTCGTCGATCGGGATGCTGCGCGGACGGCTGTAGGTCTGTAAGAAGGCCGTCAGAAGCCCCTGCGGGAAGTAAAACCCCGAAATCCAGAAACTTTTCGGCAACCCGTGATCATTCCACTCGCGGAAGAACTCCACCCGCTGCAGCGTATCCGTAAACCACGACGCGAGCGGTTTTCGGGAAAGATACCCCTGCTCCAGCCACGTTCGCGGGACGCTGCCGAGGAGGATCGCATCAAGCATCTCGTCGAGCTCCGACGACATCACCACCTCCCCTTTAATCCCGCGTTGGAGCTCCGTGAGGGAGCGCTCGAGCATCTTGACGAGGCTGTTGAACACATCCACCTCCTGGCTGACGACGGTGCCGAGGGAGGTGATGGTGCCGCCCTCCGCCACGCGGTAGGTGGAGGGGTGCGCGCGCGCCTTTTCGATCGGCGCGGGGAGCCGCCGTTTGAGCTCCATCACGAGCGCGAGCGTCCGCGCCTCGGGAGAGCCCCCCCCTCCCGCCGCGAAGGAGGGTGAACTCGGTAAAGAGGAGGCCGCCGCCGCCGTGGAGGATTTCGTCCGCGGCTGCACGGAAAGCACCGCGGCGAGCTCCTTCCGCACGGTGCTGCGGTTGAGGGTGGTATCCGCGTTGAGGTGGAGGCCGAAGAGCTCCGGGCTTTCGAAGTTCGGCAACCCACCGAGGTACTCCTGCATCGCGCGGAGTGAGGTCGTATCGGCGGGAATGCCGTAGACCCCATCCGCCGTGAAGTTATATTGCCCTTCGCACACCACATCGGGGTTTAAAAAGGATCCGATGATTGTTTCCAAACACCGGTTGTCCAGAAAATCCGTTACGCGCCCGCCGTAGTTGATCACGCCGATCATGTAGTAAATCGCATTCCACGGCAATGGGCTGCCCTCGCTGCCGATATAGGTGGAGAGGGTGTGCATGCTCGCGGAGAGGTCGGATTGATTCCACTCGTAAGGAATATTCCACCCCAACGGGCCGAATCGACGCCGTTCCTGAATCACCGCGTGAAAATACGCAAGGGAAAAGAGCAACCGACGCCACACGGTCGGGTTCTGCACACAGCCGTTTTCCCACAGATTCGGGGTGATAATCTGGGTGAAGGTATCGCGGATATTCGCGCGCAGCCCTTTCGGCGGTTCCTTCACCACCTTCACCCCCGATTGCAGCAGCAGAACGGGGAAGGCAGGGGTCGGCATCGTCGTCAGCCAAAGCCGAAAGCTCGGGTGCACCGTGCTCTCCACCATCCCTTCCATCAACCGCTCCAGCGTGGGGATCCACGACGCGTAGAGGTGGCAGTTTTGCAAGTACACCCACGCCCCTTCAAGCCACGCGTCGCGAATCATCTTCTCCGCCTTATCGCCCTGGTCTTGCCCGAGCGAGAGCATGTAGTGGCGGGATTGGAAGCCCATCCGATCGGCGAACTCGGTGAACAGCGAGGTCGGATCCGTTCCGGAGATCAAAACAAAGATAATCGGCGCCGACGGCGAGCTATCCCGGAAGCAGCCCTCGAGATCAAACGCCGTGGACTCCAAAAACTCCTTCCCGAGCTGCTCCGTGATCAGCAAGGTGAGGCCGTGGTTGAACAAATCCTCGCGGAAGGACTTGAGAAGGAGGAGCTTTTCCCAGCTTGAGAAGCGAGGGGGCAAGGCGGGCGCCGTATCCTCCATAACCTTCTCTTTCTTCTCCTCTTTTTCCTCTTTTTCTTCCTCTTCGTCTTTTCCCTCGTCTGCCACCTCGCGCGAGGTAACAAAGGTGGGGAATCGCTCGTACGCCTTATCATCCGCGTACCACGCGCGCCACTCCGCTGAGTTCGCGTGCACGTCGTCGAGGAGGGCGGCGAACCGCCCGATTCGCGTTGCGAGCGCCACCACCTCATTCCACTGCGAGGCGGGCAGCCACTCCGGCGCGGGCAACGCCCCCCTCGCGGGATCGCTCAAATAATCCTGCCCCTCACTGCCTTTGAGGGCGAAAAACCACTCCTCCTCCCGCATCACCTTCGCGTGCCGCGCGATATGAGAGTAGAGGAGAAAGGCGAAGATCAGCTTATCCTTCTCAAAGAGCCCTCGGCAAATCGTACGGTAGGTCGCGAGCGTGATCGCGGGGAGCAGGAGAGCCACCCGTTCTTCCACGCTTTCCCGCCGTGGGGTTTGATTCAGCGTCTTTAAAAAGAGCTTTTTAAAGAAACCAAGGGAGTTTTGATACATGCTATCCAGCCCGGCGAGTTCGGAGATGACGGAGTAGATCACGGATCCGCGCGCGGCAACAGGGCGGTAGCGATCTCGCGCGCACTGAATATCCCGCTGCGTCTCCTCGGAGACGCTCAGCGAGGCGGAGACCGACTCACTTGTGCATTTCGCGTCTTGCAGGGCGGCCACGAGGGATTCGTTATCCAAAATATTCCCCGTGCTCGAGGAGAGCAGCTTCAGGATGTTATCCTCGACCTCCTTCAGCTTGCTCTTGCCCTCGGAGATCTCTAAAATCGTGGTATCCGCGCGCTGCTCGAGCTCCGCGCACTCAAAGCGGACGACATCCGCGAGCAGCTGATTCTCCAGCCCCGTCTGGGTAACGGTGAAGTTGACGATCGTCACCTTAATCTGCAGCTCCGGCGAGTAGTGCGGGTTGGGGAGCTTCGTGGTGATATACAGGCGGAAGTTCGGATCGTAACTGATCTCACTATCCCCCACCTTAATCAGCAAACGACCTTGCGAGTGGTAGGTTTGTCGGAGTAAGATCGGATCCAACGTCGCGTCAAGAGACTCCTCGACATTTTCGATCAGCACGGGTAACCCACGCCGGATGGCGGCCTCCAGGATTCGCATGTAATTCGCATCGGTAAGTTTGATCACGCACAGCTCGTTCTCCTTCTCGAGCGCGCGAATCCACCCCGCGGCCTGCGCCTGGGGATCGATGCACAGGCACCACCGCCGCGATTTCGTTACCACCACCCCATTTTCGATGCTAAACGCGTCCTGCGGGAGGCCTTGTTGCCCCCACGCGCGAATCCGCACCGGATCGACGATCTTCGCGACGTCAAACGTATCGCCCTTCCCGATCGGCACGTGGAGGGCGCGGCAGGCGTCCACCCACGCCCGCAGCATCCGCGCCCGATACGGCTGCGTGAACGGCGCGAGGTAGGCGACGAAACTCGCGGCGAGGGCGATCCGCCCGACGTGGCCGGCGCGCTCCTCCTCCAACGCGAGGATCGTCTCCGACCACCGCCCTTGCTCGGCGGACAGCCCCGTCATCAGCTGCGCGGCCCGTCCAAGCCGGACCGTGATGAGGTCGATATCCTCCTCGAGCTTCTCCTTTCGTCGAGTGTTCTCGCGCATATCGGCCTGCAGCTGCGCGAGGGCGTCCTCGATGTGCTGTAGCCGCCCGCGCGCGCGTTGGAGGGATTCGTTGGCGACCTCGACTTTCGCCTCCGCCTCGGCGAGGCGCTGCCGCTTCGGCGCGACCACCTTGACCACCCCGTAGTAGTTGTTGATTGCCAGCACCCACAACGAAAGCGAGCGGCAGGCCTTGGAGCTCTTCGCGACCTCATCCGGCTGAAAGTCCGGGTTGTTGACGAACTTTTGAATCGAACGAATCGTCTTCTCGGTGAGCTCGTCACGCTGGTAGTTCTGCAGGTCTTTGATGAACTCCATCCGACTCATCACGAGCTTCGCCCGCTCCCAGCTCACGTCCTTCTCCCCAAGAAGGGTGAGCACCGCCTCGAGCACCAACACCACGCGGGCGGCGGGTTTTTGGAAGCTGCGAACCTCGCGAATATCATCCGGCCGCAGCTCCGCCAAGGCGTCCTCGGCAGCCTTCAAAATCGGAAGCGCCTTGTTCAGCTCCGCCTGGCATTCGGCGCGGATGCCATCCGCCTCGGCCTGGATCTCACTCGCCTTGTGCTCGTCTTGCGCGCACTCCTTGCGGACGACCTCGGCCTCCTCTTTTTCTTTTTCGATCTTCTCCATGAGGATTTGGGTATCACGCGCGGCCTCAATTAGCCTCGGCTGCATCTCCACGAGCTGCCCTTTCATGTCGTCCACGACCCGCTCGGTCTCGCGCAGGGTGTTCACCCCGCCTTGGTAACGGTCGATCTGCTCCCGCACGCTCCTCTCCTGTTCTTCCAAAAACTCCCGGTAGCACTTCAGCAGCTCCAAATAGGAGGTTGGGGTGGTGTAGTTATGTCGGCGGAGCTCGTCAAAGAACTCGACGGAGTTCCGCTGCACATCGAGGTGGATGTGCACGCAGAGTTGGATTAAGGATCGCTTGACGGTCTCGTCCATGGGAACAGGCGCCAACACGCGCGTGGCGACGGCATCGAGCGCGTCGGACGGCCACTGATCAAACCAATCGATGAAACAGCAGTTCACCAGCGAGGGAAAGAGACGAAGGCGGCTGCGGAATTTTTCCCCAACAGGCGACATCGCGAGCACGATGCGCATCTGATCCCGACACATCGAGACGAAGTGCGAGAAGATCGCGTTGCGGGTTTCTTTTTTCCCCGCCGCGATCGCAAGCGGGCGAACGAGTTCAATCACCGCATCCACGTCCTCGGGCTGCATGAGATCGGGCACCTCACCGGTGTTGAGGAGGTTGTTAATATCTTCTAGCATCTCCTCACAGACGACTTGGGCGTCTGACATGAAGAAAACCACCGGTTTGTTGCGTCCGCCACTCTCCAAAAGCACCTTTTTGAGCGTCTCGTGAAACTCTGCGAGGCCGAACGATCGAGTGATAACAAGTTCGTGAATGGGAAGATCGCAGATGGAGGCGGCGAGGCAGCAGAGCGATCGCCGCCCCGTTCCTCCCATCCCGGCGAGCAAAGCATGCCCACGCGGCTGCCGAAGTGCACGGCATATCCGCGAAACGTGCTTAATGGCATCCTGGAAGAACACCAGATCCATTTCTTTGTTGTAGGTCATGTTGTAGCTGCTCAGATACTCGCAGAGCATCTCAGGGATCTGGCTCTGATCACGGATCTCCTCGTAGTGAAGGCGGTTTCGCTGCATGTAGTCTCCAAAGAGGAGGTTCGGGAACTCCTCGCTCCAGGGGAAGTTTAGCGTCTTCTCCAGTACCCCTTTAAGAGTACTCCACCACCACTGGCGATCCCCTTCGTCGGCGAGACGATCATGAAACGTCCGAGAGACTTCGTGCACAAACAGACGGCAAAGATCCTCCTTTCCGGGCGCGCTCCGCGGCGAGGCCTGCATCATGCCCTGAATCACCCGACTGAAATCACGCAAATTGAAGGTGTAATGAGAGCGGGTTGGGGTGGGGAGCTTTTCCTGCGTGATGCGCTCGTAGCACAGCCGCGTCGCCTCCACCAGCTTCATCGACAGCCCCAAAACCTCCGGTATCTTCCACTGGTATAAATACCCGTGCAGGATGGAGCCGAAAATGCGGGTGGTCGTCCGCGTCGACATCGCGGGCTGACATAACAGATGAAAGCGCGAGGTGAGGCGTGCGGTCATCTCGTTTCGCCCGCCCCCAGGGACGCCGCAGGCCGCTAAAAGGACCAAATCCCGCACGTGTTTAAACGTCGCGGGTGCCTTATGCGTATCAAAGAACCCGCCCTGCGTGATCACCTGGCGTAGCAACTCCAGCGGCGGCGAAGCGCCGTACCGCTCCAACGCCGGCATGTTCAGATCATCCACGAAAAAGACGGCCGTCTTCCCTGATGAGGCCCCTATCACGTTGCTTCGCACCTTTATCAGCTTGGAAAGGAGACGAGCCTCGAGGTCTTTGCTGCGGGTTTGGGAGGAGAGGACGGTACTGAAGTACTCCCACGACGCGCCCGGTTCATCGCAGCGAAGGGTATCCTGCAGAAAGCTAAGCGCCGTGAGGGATTTGCCGGTTCCGGTAACCCCGTTAATGAGAACGCTTCGCGAGGCATTGGTTAAGATATGGAGAATCGTTTTGAGCGCGATGGAATCGGCAGTGGGTACAACGTGATCAAAGTACGGCACGTCTGGCTGGAAGATAAAATCCGGAACGAGATGATTCCAGGTGGTGAACTGCTGGGAAGGGAGGTGCACGACAAGGCTGTACATGCTGAGATTTTCTTCCGTGCTGCTGGGCAATAACCCAGGCATCAGTTTAGATACCTTTGCCTTGAAGAAATTGCTGAAAGCGGCGCGGGCGTCATCGCGTATATTCCCGCCGAATGACCATATAAACGCCATCACAAAGTACATATCAAATAATCTTTCTTCATCCGGTACCGAGACGGTAGGGTGATTGATTGGCGGGCATCGAAACTCGTCTGGGGGAGGGCAGCTGCTTTTTTTGCGGCGTGAGTCGGGCGTGCTGAGCGGGGAAGTGGATACGTAATTAGGCGCGCTAATATCGTCATTGTTTTCAGCCTCGTTGTTTGCTGCTTCAATTGGGCGGGTAACTCCAACAGGCCAAAGGCTGCTCTGCTTCTGTGCTTTAATGAACGCAAATAAGAGCTCAATACAGTTGATCACGAGTTGGACATCCACCGACGAGATCCACTCGTTGCAATTCTGCCGAACGAAGTCCAAGGTATCCGGAACGAGTTGCTCTAAGAGGCTCATCAGCCGTTCACTTTGCATCTTTTCGTTTGTCTTTGCTTTTCGATTAATGAGAGATTTCGCGATCGGAACCCAGCCCCGGTGACCATCCAAGTAGTACGGCTCCATGTACACCATACCGCAACGCGAAACGGTTGCAGGGGAGGCGACTTTCAGATCCTGCACCTCGAACATGAACGTCGCTGTGTTGGGAAGTTTAATGCGCTCACCGTTGAACAAACACAAGAGCTTATTATCATCCAATACGGTGTTCATGTTTTCAATCCACAAGGCATCGACAGGGCCGTCGAATATCACCCAATGTCGATCAGGTTTGTCAAGTGCCGCGCGGGTGATGTTGCGTGCGATACCACTGAGAACACCATCCGTCCACTCACGTGTGATTTCGTTAACATGACCGTAGAGCTCACCCATCGTTATGGATTTGGGGTTCAACAAATGCACATGAACTCGATTATAAAAAGGATATCGCTCATCTTCGTTGTGGCCGTCCGTCTTAATGCTGGTGAGCGCGTGTTGAAGCGTATGAATTACGGTCGATTTCCCACTCAGGGTTTGCCCCACCATCATCAAGCCGTGGCGCACCTCCAAGGTGTTATAAAGCTGAATCGTCTTTGTAATCATACCGTCAACAATTTGGAGTCCATCCCTTTCCATCAATCGCTTCACATAATCCAACAACAGTTCGTTATGGCTTTCTTCAATCTTAATGGAAGGGAATAAATCCTTTACAAGGGCCAGAAAGAGGATGTTGTCATCTCGCAGGAATTTGGGCACATTTGCGTCGCGTATGGCTCGAATCAGCAGCATATCTTCGTTTACATCGGCTTCGTTCCTCTTGAGGGTGCCTGCCATGACGAGAATCGATTTCACCGCTCGCATACCAAAGTCGTAGTGATCTTGCTTGGACAGTTGCTCTGAGCTGAGTTTGTAAAGCTGCACCATTTTCTTGGCTAACGCTCGGGCATCGGCAAAGCCCTCAGAGTAAAACATGATTTCAGCGATGAGTGCATAGTCTGGAATCATCATACATATTGGACGGAATAGCGCCTTCAAGTTATCGGGAAGAGTATTTCGACCAGCGTAGTCGGGGTTCATGGTAACGAAAACACCAAAGTTTTTGTTCAGTTGAATTGGATGACCTTCGAAATTCATCCTTTCTAATTTTTGGTTAAGTGCGGTCGTTATTTCAAGCATTTGTTGCGCAACAACAGATAAGACCTCCAGTTCAATGCGGTTGAACTCATCGAAGCAAGCCCACGCACCAGCCTGAGCAAGGCCGGCGAACATGCGAGACATCGTCTTGTAGTTTATTCCCTCTGAGCAGTTGAACACCACCACCTGGCGAGCCAGTGCCTTTCCAAGATCCTTCACGGACTCCGTTTTCCCAGTTCCGGCAGGACCCTGCGGGGCCGCGCCGAGGTTCATGGATAGCGCGTTGGTGCATGTTAAGAAGGCGCGATCGGTGAGAGGGGTAATCACAAGACGTGCCTGGTTGCCCAGGTACTCGTAACCATACCACAGGTGAGCATTGCAGTGTGAAATTCCGATGTTCATACCGTTTGGCATACCAGGGTCCTTTTCCCAGTAGTAGCGCAGTTGCTGGTACCAATTGAAGTCTTTAACCTCCTGCACGTGGCGATTATGCAGCATTTGCACGATATCGCGGTTATGGACGTCCAATACGATAAGAGTGCAGAGCAGTGAGCGCTCTAGTTTGCTCAGAGGCTCCTTAACGAGCTGGACCATGCAAAGAATTTGATCTTGGTAATGTGTGTGATATGTGCTTAGGGTCCCAGTGGCAATTGCTTCTTCCACTTCGCCTGTCCAAACGATCATATCCACCGCCTGGATGCACTGAGCAGGGTAGTTGAAAAACCATGCCTTACGACTACTGCGATAATATGCTTCCAAGGTTTTTTGCATATGCATGTGAATGGAAATTTTCATTATGCACTCCACCTCATTTAGCCATCGCTCAACACTACCAACGGGATGAATCGGTCGTGTAAACATGACATTTTCTCCCTCACCTGACACCATTCCCAGAATACTACTGTATTCCACACCTTCAAAGATAAGCGACGCAATTGAGTCAAAGCACTTGGGTAAGTGAGGTTGAACAGCTTTTGGGTTTCGCGTATCGGACAAAATCGAAAGCAATTCGTCGTTTGATAGAAAGTAAAAGCGTGGGAAGGCAATACGTTTAGTCTCCAAATAATCCTCTAATCGCTTCTGAATATGATCAATGAGTTCATTATTGTGTTTGATATCATCCAGTAGGCCGTCCTCTGTGCATATCCGATAGACATTTCGAGTCACATACGCCTTCGAGGTTAAGGAACAAAAAAATCGGTCCACTTTATCGAAGGACTTGCTTTCCTCGGGAAGTTGGTCTTTGATATCATCTGAAGAAAATATAAACTCCAAATACATCCAGCTTTTCTGGAGTGTTATCCACTCATCAAGGACAGTAGCAACAAGGCGCAGGTTATCAATCCACGTTTCTACTCTACCACGGATTGAAGCTGCAAAACGAGAGGCCATTATGGTCTGTAGTTCAACTTGATGATCATCGAGCTGCTGAATTATGTCATCCAACTCTGCAAGAATAAACACTCCTTCGCGATTTTTGTACGGCTTTACATTAATTACAATTGCATCCCATATTTCCCTGATAACATCAAGATCGTTGTTAACCTTCCACTGAGCCGTAGCAAGACCAGATTGCTCTGAAAGTGTTTCTTTGCTCTCAAAAATACCATGATCCTTTAGGAAGTGGAGGTTGAGTCCTCTATGGTAAGTGAACATTGGCCCAACTATCTCTTTCAAAACTTTATTCCAGTGTTCAGATGACATGTGCTTATTTCCGCAATCATGAATCGTCGACATATTCTGGCGAATTGCATGCAGCTCATGAAGCAAATGCGGTACGATTTCGTCCTCATAGTCCTTTGCTTTTATGGTACGATTAGCCGCATCGGAGCGTCTTAGCATTGAGATCACTTCTTCTTCCATATCTTCAGTATTGAGTTCATTCAGTGGACATTCAAACCAAAACTGTACTTTCTTGCTGAATTCATCGAGCAATGTCCAAGTTTCTTTGCGGGACTTAGCAAGGGAAACTGTTTCTTCCAAAACAGCCCAGCTGAGCGAAGTATAATCGAAAAGCTTTGCATATCGAGAAAGACAGGCTCGTGTTGTTGCAATATCATCCAGGTTCGCCATGATACTGTCTAAATATTCCATAACAGTTTCAATGATGTCAACCAAAGTAACGAATTCCTTCCCAGAAAGAATATGACGAATTCCTGCGCACTCTTCTTCTAGATTTGCAACCTGAGACTCCAACGTTTCGATGTGAATCGGCATGTTTTCCTCAATGAATTCCTCAGCTTTCAGGCACACATCATCAAAAATAGCATGGAGGGAAGCCACCATAGAGGAATTGCCAAGTGTTCTTTCCTTGAGCTGCTTGTCTTCATCTTCCGCAAATTCTACTTGATAACGATCCATGATCTCACAGAGTGATTCCGCTTGAGAAATGGTGTTTTCAATTGCAGGCATTTCGGCTTTGACCTTTTTGTATTCCTCCACATAATCAGCAAAATCACTGAGGTTTTTGGGGCGTTCATTTAGGAGTTGAATCTTCTGTTTGAAGTTCGAATGAAGCTTGAGAATGATATCGCAAGTTACAGAACGTAAAGTCATGTCAACCTCCTCTCTCAATATTAGGACTCGAGGCTCGATTTCCGACTTAAGCTTTGTCGCATTAATCCACAAAGTGTTCCCAACGAATGTTGACATGAGTACTCGTAATGAATCCTGCGCTTGTTGCAGACGTCGATAGAGTTTGGCAAGGCTTGTTGAAGAATGTGACGTTTCTTTAGTCTCCAATAACTGCTCTTTTTCAATTTGGACCCATTCTTTCTGAAGAAAGTGAATATGAGGCAGTACTGCATTGTAGGTACCCATTCGCACGTATGCCAGTTCGTAATCGTTGCTTATGATTCGTATTGTGCTTTGTTGAAGGAAATTAAAGCGAGCATCGTTCTTAATCTTCAGGCCAATATTCCATAAGCGAGGGTTTTTCTTGAAAAAAGCTTTGAAGTACCGCTGCTCGCTTAGACGAGTAACTGAAGAAACAACATCGGAATATCCGTTTAGCATTTCAACGCACAAGTTTTTTACTACTGTGGCGGAGGGATCAAAATCCATATTGGTAAGTTTCGGGTTAAGCAAGACTTGGAAACCAACCTTTCGGATGCTTTCACCGGTTTGATTTCGGAGAGTATTAAAGAATGTCTGCGAGGTAGATAATGCGTTTTTGAACAAATTTTCAGACATCATGAAGTCTACCAACCTCACAAAGATGTCAATTTGGCTGTACTCAACGAGACTTCGCTTGAGTTCAAGCAGTTTTCTTAATTGTTCGGCCTTACTTTCAATCATAGATTTGAGCAGTTTCGCCTTTTTGAGTTCTCCGGAAGATAGATCAGTCGACATAAGATACTGCTCAATAGCAGCTCGAGTGGTCATATCTGGAACATCTGCTCGGCTCTGCAAGCAATTGATCAACTTTGTCACCTTGTCTTCCACACGTTCCAAGGTAGCGTTGATTTCTGCGTTTGCTTTATGCCTCTGTCTTTGCTGCTGCGTTCGGAAGTCTTCTACAAAAAAGTCGTGCTTTCCTTGCGGTTCGTACGCGATCAACGCTACATTTGATAACTCATTGCATGTTTTACAAATATCCTGCTGGGTCGCCAAAAACGTCGACTTGATAAGTAGGAAGTCATTGGAGAGCATCTTTCTCTTGGCGGCAAACTTCTTCTCCCTCAACTTTTTGTACAGACGAAAGAAAGCTTTGTATAACAAAAAGTTTTTGAAGAATGGAATCCTTCGTAAAACGTTAAAGAGGGACTTTTCCTCCACCCAATCACCTAATGATATCACTTCAGATGGGCAGTTCGGGCGCACATGCACTACACCTGTGGCACTCATGATGTAATGCTCACCCTTTTCTTCACCCTTATCCGAAACAACAAGGTCATATGGGCGAAATTCAAGTGATTGAGGAGGTGGGTTTAGGATCACATACTTCAGCGCGCTTTTGTCTCCATGGATAGAGAAAAATGCAATCGCATCCTTATCTGTGAGAAGCTTGGATTTAAGCACATTATCGTTCGGTGCTACAGCTTTATCCAACTGGTTATCAGCCCTTGGTTTCTTACTGGCTCGCTGAATCATTCTCATCAGTTCAACATCACGATCGTTATACTCAGTTTCCTCACGATGTGTGTAACTGTTGGGTAAACCATTGTAACGGATGCGCTTTACCGCTAAGTCAGCTGTAACAGCCCTTCCTTTGAACGAAAACTCTCTTGGTCTCTGGAATTTGTATAGTTTCTTTGGGTTGTTAGTTCGCTCAAGCTCATTATTCACATGCTTTTCAAGTAGACTGCCTGATTCAATATTCGGATAAGTGCTGTTTTGCAGTTCGTCTTTGAAGACTTGGTCAGACGGTATGTACATACGCTGCATTGTATTTATGTATAGTATTTTTGGCAGGCGTTTACTTATGCTTGTGAGGGAAAAATTGAAAGAGAAGAACAATTTGATGAAAACAAAACCCATAGTAGTATGATTCACACAAAACGGATATCCATACTCTGCTTTCCGACAAAGCTTTACACCCAGCCGTGGCGGAAAGGCATGGTGCGCAAACTTTTCGTGCGAAGCCGAGTATCCACAACATTTGTACCATCAAAGTAAAACCCTGCGGCTACGACCAATATAATAAAAGACAAACTCTTGCCTGGGCGGTCTTGAGCCACTCGATCACCGTAAAACCCTCACAGCTTTTTGACTTTAATTCGTGCTTCTGCCGATTTAGTCCAACCACATATTTGGGAAGGGAGGGGGAAAGAGGTGAGGGACGCCGACCCCCCACCGATGCTGCCGAGTAGAACGCACCTGGGGATGCCTCGCCCCGGGGAAAAAAACGACAGCCATTTTTTACTCTACGTCATCGTTGTCAGTTCTTTTTTTTTATGCTCCCCCTACATGGCTGTGCCGCATGTTCTGGCGCGGGCCTTAATTCTTCCTGCAGCCCTTCCCCCCCACACGCACCGCCGGGAACGCGCATGGATAAGGTCCCCTCATCTTTGTAGGTCAGGGTAATGGTGGGTATAGGTGTTTATTGTATTTTGTTGTATGTTTTATTGTCGATTTTGTTCTGCAGGTAACTCGGGGGGATGTACCCTACTCCCCCCCGCATAATGTATTTATTTTTATGTACTAGTAGTGATTTCACAAGGTTCGGCGTAGCTGTTTTCTTCAAATTTTTATTTATTATAAAGTGGAAGGCTTTAGGCAAAAGGGGCATTTTAGTAAAAAGTGTACAAAAAACGATCTGTCACGTTAGATGATATCTGTAGCTTTAAAGAATTTAGAGGACAGTATTGAGCAATACCTAGATGAGATCAAAAGGACTGGCAAAGGTGACCTTCAGCAAGTAATATTGTCTTCATGCATTTTTCAGAGTGAGCTTCATGAACTAACGCGATGCTTGCATGAACGGAATATACATATCGAGCACGAGCGAAGAAGTGGCAATCTAAAATACATATAATTGTAAATGTGCGAAGCATGAAATATATATATATATATATATATAACAACATTAACATATTATTTTTAAAATAATAAACATGGTGTATATGCTTTCATGAAACATAATGAAAAATCTTTTTTTCACTTTATTTCCCTAATATGGCTAAATAAATTATAAACACACATTTTTTATTTTAGCACCTCATATTGAGATTAGTGGAAATGTCGAGACCTGCGAGACCGCAATTAACATTATCGGCACCGAATAATTTACATGTATTAGATATGGGCCTTGACTTTCGATCCTATTTGTCACGCGTGGATGAGAATGGTGTCCCGATTCTTGGAAATGTTATAACATATCCTCCTTCGAAAGTAGCTGATGTGTTTAAACCAACTGTGGGCCTTTTAGTTACCGTGCTACATCTTTTTGCTCAAAGTGTAACGTCTGCTTCAGCATTTGCTTGGATTAAGGCATATGATACCCTACTAAAAGGTTTAATAGAGCGTAATGTAGGTGGATCAGATACCGTTAAATATGCTAAGGAGTCTCGGAAGGTACTTTCTGAGCATCTTTTTAATATTTTAAACAAAAATGACCGCACTTGCCTAACCGAGCTCATTTCTCTTCTTGATTGCCAAAGTCGGTTGAGAGGCCCTCAATTACCTTCCCAGAGGAAAGTCCCGCGTGAACCTAAAGGTGCCTTTTGCAACTTGCATTTAGCGGATCATAGATGCTATCAGGATTTCGACTGTAATCAGTTTCATTTGCAAGAAGCGGGACCTGTTCGACACCGTTTGAACTTTTTTCAACGACTAGCGAAAATATTAATTAAGGAGAAGCGCACGAAGGAGGAAATTATTAAAAGAATAAAGGACTCTATTTTTTTTGCACGTTATGGAAATAAAGTGACGGTTCGTTGTTATAACACTTGGATACCGTTTTTTAAAACTATATACACAGACGGTCGTCTTGAACAGGCTTTTCGTCTTCAGAATTATTCTTGTAACGACAAGTTTTGCACTAATGAGCATTGCAAAGGAATCCACATTCAAGATTGCCGTATTCAAATTTTGATGAAGCCAATGGATTTGCATAAACCTCATCAAATTTCTGCTGAACTGGATGAGGAGGCGGAACAAATTTTGAATACTGTGGAGAACTTTGAAGCACCAATTGAGCCTGTGGACCCTTTGGCTACATCATCAAATTATGTTTTATCGCCCACAGCGGAGCTGTGGCGCGATACAGTTCGTGATTATGTTCGTGAGTCAGGAATTTCTCAAATTGAAGCCGATGAATCCCTCCTCCAGACGTTAAAAGACGTTAAAGCTGGTGGGACACCAATATCAGTAATTTCTGAGCGTATGACACCTCTTCTTGATAGACTTGAGACGTACGCATTTGACTCGAGCTTTTCTTCATTGAGCAGCGAACATCCTTCTTGATATATAGAGTGGATTCTACCACATATTACTTTTAGTTTACCCTTTGTGGAGTAATGCGATTTAAAATATGCATTTATAGTTTTCCTTTGCAGTTATGTGCAAGTTTCGTTTAGTGATACATTGTTGCATAAAAAGAAAATAATTTTAAAATCGTGAAAAAATATATTGAACTTTTTACTATTTGCGATTATTAAATTTTTATGCCTATACAATTTTTTTTAGGATGCAAACAAAATACTGTTTGTATTGTGTATCCGCTAGGTGAAATTTTTCTCTGATGGATGAAAGTACATTATAAACTAGTATATAAAAGCTTTTTTATTAGTCTATACAATTCGATAGGTGTATTGATATTATCGTATATATAAGATATTTTCGCAAAAGGGAGCAACCAGAAAATAAGATCAAGGTAATTGCTATTGTCTATTATTAGTATATACGTGCCACTTTTTGTTGAGCCTTTGAAAAATTATTGATGAGCTGTAATTGCTTTTAATGTATATTTTGTTCTTTTCACATTTACTTTTTATTAGTCTTACTTTCCATTTTTTTTTTTTAATATATATTAAGTACCTACCATTTAACAAGCAAGCTGAATTTCCTTCCGAACGTAGCATCTCAAAAAAAAAAGAAGGTAAGCACAATTCGTCCTTTCTTCTTCTGCATTCGTGTTAAATTACTACTCTGCTGCACATTTTTTCCAAATGCTTGAATCGTAAAAAATTATCCTTGAGTATAGAAGCATTTTAATGTTTTCATGATTCAAAAAGGATTGCTCGAAGTACCTATTATTCTTGTAACCTCCTGTTTACGTAGCGATAATTCAAGTACTTTTGCATGATCTGTTATGAAGTATGATGAATTCTTGAAAACTGAAGGCCTCAAGTCGTTGGGCTCTCCTAAGCCGCAGCACGATGGTTATAGAACAATCCTTTTAAATGAAGTTTCTCTTCTTCACAAGTTCATTATCGATTAAAATTACATCTGATTTGCAGGTTTTAACGTTGATCTCTACTTGAGTGATGAAATTTTTGCTTTCAAGTTTAATTGAAGATGTGAATATTTACACTCCGTCTATTTCTGCTGTTATGATTAAGAAAGAGATATTTATTCCTTTTCGTTCAATTGCCAGCTTTCATTGAATATGTTATCGTCGAAATATGTTCTGCCTAATAAGCATCTTATCTATATAGAAATGAGATAAGGATATTTAAGGAATCTATTTCAAAAAATCTAAAGCCTTCGAGTGGACTCATTGTATGAGGAGTCTTTATGCAATCTTCAGCAGGATTTTTATTTGAATTGACACTAGTGAACTACACATTACAAGTAATTTTTTCAAGAATATTTTACAATATCATAACACTTATTTCACTGATGATTTTATTTGGACGTTTACATATTTTGTTGAAAGAGTACAATCATGAAGCCTTATATCGCTTATGATGTTTGGTGGGGATATATGGTTAGTAAACTTACCGGGAAGTACTGAAGTTCGCACAGTTTTTGTCTCAGATAATAATCCAGACCGTATCGAGGGACTTTGTTTTGCACTTATGAATTCGTCTTTGAGCAACCTTCAATTTGTCGAGAGTAGCCGTGACAACCTTTTTCTATGCTAGCATTTCTCAATTTTTTCAACAAAGTCATTTATGCGCTCCTTTTTGAGTGTTAGTGAATGGGTTCTTATTTATCATTCATATATTTAACTTTATCGATATATGTAAACCAAATGAAATTGTTTCCTAATATTTTCTTCGCGGTAAAGTCATATTAGAATGATAAAAATATGCATAATATATTATTTTTATTGCAATTAAAGATTTATCGAAATCGTTACTATATACATTTATAAAGACAACTGTTGCACTATATACTTCAAAAAGTATCTATTTAGATTCTACTCGGTAAGGAACAGTATTAGGCTTACTTGAGAAAAGTATATGAATTTTTCCTTTCTATTTGCACGCGATGATATTGATTGTATAAGCATTGTCTATCATGTGTTTTGCTGAACTAAATCGCAATTGATTTATATCCAATTACACACTAAATCTCTAAATATGTTTTCATTGAAAAGTGAGATATCATACTTTCTCACAAATGTTGTGGTACGTATTTGTATCTTGCAGTTCTAGGATATTCCATTGGTGAGGGTGTCTAACGGGACTTCAGTTCTGTATTTAAAGTATCTAGGCTTCTTCTTAATCTTAAATATCATCTCCGAAAGAAAAGAGATAATGATTTATCCATTTCTATAGAACGTTGTCACCACTTAGTGATGCGTAAGGTGATTATGTTTTACAATCTTTTTTTATCGCTGAAAGGTCTTGTTATCTAGTATAGAGGGACTATAGGCATTGTGTTACTATTTGAAATATCATCGTCTCGTTTTTAATACACTAGGCTTGAATTTTGAAGCCTTCTGGGTTGCGTATTGGAACTTTTGACCACCTTGTTGTCTTGTCCTAATGCGTCGCGTAACAAGTGTCATGCATTTTTTTCATTGTTTTTTTCTAGAAAACAGTCAAAAAAGCAAGAGATGCGAACAATGTTTGAGCGTTACGCTACCGGATTGTTGGAGTTGTGAAAGACTTGTCTATTTCCTCAACTTCGTATAAAAAATCTGGAAGATTTATTCTTCACGTCTAGTACGATTTGTGTTTAGTGCATAATCGTTTATCGTTATGACAAACCCATTATATTTCAAAGGCAGCTGCGCTTGACATGTACTTCTTTGAATTAACGAGTCATGTGTGACTCCTTTTTTCTCTTTATGGTGAATAAAAATATGCTTTCCCCTTACTATTGCTTTATTTTCTTTCTTGGATCAAGTCGTTAGCTGTGAAGACAGAAAATAGGCTAGTTCACATTTACGATTTATCCTACAAAACCTTGTAGGTATACTATTTAAATAAGGCAGCGTGAGGAAGAACTGAAATAGCACCCCACAACTCAAAGACAATGAACCTTGACAATGAACATAGGCAGGAGTCTTTCATTCCCAAGATTCACTGCTGTATCTGTGGGCTCCTCATCGACAGCAACCCCAGTAACATGTGCCCCAACTGTCTTCGGGCGCATGTCGATATCGTTGACGATATCCAAAAGGAGTACATCCTGATTTACTGCCCTGAGTGTCAGCGCTATCTGCAACCGCCGAATTATTGGGCCCGCGCAGATTTGGAAAGTCGTGAGTTGCTGACGATCTGCCTGAAACGCATTAAGGGGATTCGAAATACCACTGGTGGGGGTGCCAATGGCAGCTCTGCCAATAAGGCTCGACTAGTAGATGCTAAATTTCTGTGGTCGGAGCCACACAGCAAGCGCATTTTTGTTAACCTCACAGTGCAAAAAGAGGTTCTCAGCAACATTGTGATCCAACAATCATGCCAGATCCAGTATTGTGTGAACTGGCAGCAGTGCCCGACCTGTCAGAAGGTCGCCACCGGCCAGCCTCAATGGGATGCATGCGTTCAGCTTCGGCAAAAGGTGAGTCACAAAAAAACCTTTCTATATCTAGAGCAGGTCATTCTTAAGAAGCGCTTACACGAAAACTTTACTCGCATTGAGAGCCAACCAGATGGACTCGACTTCTATTTTGGCCATAAGAGCCACGCTCTGAACTTCATTGAGTTTTTACATCGGATGGCCCCCGTAACACGTCGCGATGCGGTGCAATTAGTTTCGCATGATTCGAAAAACAACACCGCGGTTCAGCACTACACCTACTCTCTCGATATCGCTCCGCTGTGTAGAGGCGATCTCGTCCTCCTACCGTACAAAGACTTTTATCTGAAATCAATGGGGGGCATGGGACCTTTAGTTTTGGTTCACAAGGTTTATAGCTCCATCGTCTTCTTAGATCCCAAAACCCTACGTGCGGGCGAAGTCACGGGTTCACTGTATTGGAAGAAACCTTTTCCTTCTCTTTTGACGACACGCGAGATGTCAGAATTTTACGTCCTAGAGTGCAGCCCGATGACCTACACCAATGGGATTTATCAGCTGGGCTTGGTGACCGTGTGTTTGTCGTCTGAAATAGGTAAAGGACGCGAGTGGGTCGTGCAGTCGCATCTTGGCGGGATTCTTAACCCGGGGGACCTTGTGAAGGGCTACCTCCTCAGCTCGCGAAACGTTTCTAATGAGGACTTAGACGAGGGGCGTTACCGATCTGAAGAGCTTCAGGATGTGATTTTAGTGCGCAAATATTTCCCATCACAGCGACGCCACCGTAATCGACGGCTGTGGAAGCTGAAGAAACTCGATATAGTCACTTCTCAAGGAGATCGTACCACTATGGGCACTGCGGGACATCCGGGTGGGAGTAGCAATAATCATGGCGTCTCTTCGCGCGGTACACGCCACGGGAATCTCATGGACGACGCTCCAGACGATGAGGCTGAATTTGAAGATGAAATCGAGTACGATAAGGAGCTCCGCAAAGATATTAACATATACAAGAAGATGGAAAGTGAGCTGGAGCCTACTGCGCGGCGACACCACTCTGGCAACGTGGCAGACACACAGCACGGAGAGGATGGAGTTTGCATTACTAAAGAAGCGGATGAGGATGAGGGCGATGATGAGATACCGCAAATCAGCTTAGAGGAAATGTTGGATGAACTTCAGATTGATGAAGGCGATGAATCTGCGGCTGAGGCCCAAGATGGGGGACCCAGCAACGAGGAGTTAGCTGAAGGATTGACTAATACCCTTCCTGACGACAATGAGGGCAACTGCAACAAGAAGCTCCGAATCAGCTGAGTGTGAATAAGCCCCTTTTTAATTCCCCTTCACAAATTATAACGACGTTAAAGTGTTAAACTAATTCAGTTAATAATTAAAAACTTATTTTGATGGTCAAATGTGCATATTCGTAGCTGCCCAATCAAGGGAGAATACGTGTTTGTTTTCATGCCATTCAAGCATCTTTATGTAAATTTGCTTCCTTTTCCAATTTGACTTAAGGCTGCACACCTACTTACATTCACATAGGCAAATTAAAAAAAAAACAGGTTTGTGGTGCTCTGCCCTGACCATTTCATCTTTGCGGTGATCACTATCCTGAAGGTAGCGACGGGGATCTGCCTTTCGTCTAAACGCCCAGAGAAAGGTGAAAGCGGTGCATATCTACCTCTCTATCTACATTTGTATGCGTCTGATAACATCATAGCGTTTTGTCAGATTGATGCTTGCGCGATCAGTCTACTTTCTGCGCAGGATGAATCACTCGTCGCTTCAACGCACCGTCGATATTTGCCGCCCTTTTAAGCTTAGCAAATTTGTATCAAAACGCGGAGCCCTTTCCATGGGGGATCGACTCCAGGCACGCCTTTCTATGGCACCTTTACTCGCAAATGTTGCTCTGAGCCTTTTGATAGTGGAGTATCCTTTCTATCATAGTGAAGTTGTGGCACGACGGCTGATAGAAGTGGTTAAAGGGAATGCTTGTCTGTTAAGCCCACATGACTGTATGATGCTTATGCTACTACAACTTGACAAAGGTGTACTTGTAGGAGAAAGGTCCATTTTTTCACATCCTTTTTTTGAAGAAACATCACGGGTAATGCCTCCCGAAATTGCGGGGGACTCTGCATTAACGGAAGGTCAATTCAAGAACCCTGGGGTAAGCGAGGACGCCAGTTCCTCGGAGGGCGCACTCGCGTGGATTAAAGAACCTGTTTGGTCGGAAAAAGACGCCCAGAGTGCTCGCACGATGTTGACACCACTTCGTGAAACTCTTATTCGTTGTCTGTTGGCCTGGCTGGTCCGCTTGCACGAGTCCCTTGGAGAACCCGCTTCACACAGTGCTACTTCTTCCGTCCACGATAGCTCAGCAACAGTACATGGTCTCTATTCGTCGTACTCTACGTGCCTTTATCGATTGCATGCATGCGTCGTGCTTCTCGCTTTCTTAGATCTTGATTTGATATCTAGTGCTGATGGGATTCTAGAGCTCGTTCGAGTTCATCTGGCGCCGCTTTGCATATCTCAATATTTCACTGCGGAGCGGATGAAAACACAGGATGCTAAGTTTGAACGATTGACAATTGCTGATTTGTTACTCACAGCAAATAATTCCTGGGTGTGGTGGGAATTGCATTACCGTTTAGGTCCTTTCTTGCCTCCTGATCTAGCGCGCCAGACTCAACATCAATGCTGGGAGATTCAGTGGAGTTTCCAGCGGCAGATTTTGTCAGTGGTTCCCCAAGGTAAATCAGACGGGATGGAACCGACTGCTCGTTTTCTGCGCATCGTCAGTTTTTTTGTGGCGCAAACCCCTCTACTTTGTTATCTTCCGACTCCGAGACTCCGAAGCGAAGGCGACATTTCTTCTTTATCGTCCTCAGATACTTTGCATTATTTGGCGTCCGATTCTCAGTTTGCTCAGAGTTTCCTACAACATTTAGTATCTATCGCTGAGGAAGCTGTTCGGGTAGCTTGTGAAGGATGGGGCTGGTCGCTGGCATTGAGCACGTCTTCGGCGCCGAACAGTCTTGATAACACCTTTGATGCACCAAATGGGCGGTGTTTTAATCAGATTGAGAACCTTAAAATCCCCAATCAGCATCTTGATCATGAGTCTTTTAAATTATTGCTGTCCATAGTTCATCATCTGGTTCTGCAATGGGCTGTATTTTCAGCGTCCCCTATATCATCAGAAGCCATCAACGATCATAGTGAGGGCCATCACTTTGGTGCTTTCGGGAACATGAATTCTACCATATCCAGACTCGCCAGAACGATCTCCAAATTTCTTGATTTCGTCTCCCCCTCGCTGGCTGTTCATGTACGTATCGCGAACGGCGACGATGAGAAGATTTGGATTCAAATAGCAGATCTGGTAATGTGGATGGCACGCTGCCGGTGTCGCCACAGCAACGAGTGCCTTTCTAGATATTTCAACGAGCATGAGCTTTGTTCCAAAGGTGTGTTCCTTCCGCCGGAAACGTTATTACGACTGAAGCGGATTTTGCTTTCCGCCTCCATTCGATATCTCTTTTTAGCAGATTCATGCTATACAAGGGTGAATGGTAAAGGTGACGTCGTCGCCATTGAGATGAAATGTAGGAAAGCTACCGAGGGCGAAACCTACTGTATACCCTCACATATTTTTCTGACAGCATTTATTCGTGTGTGGCAGGAATGGATTGCTCGGCTGCAGCATTCTCCGACACTTCATCAAGGCTTTATAAAGGAGCTGGAAAGAGATTTAGGGCTCCACTGGAATCTTGCGGCCAAGCCCATCAAAGGTTCTGATCGAAGACACTCAAATGGTGATGATCCCTCGTTGTTGAACGAGAAGCAACTGAACACACACTCGACTAGCTTTTCATCATCGATTAAGCCAGTCAGAAGGGAAAGCGGGCCTGCCTCCGGCTCACCTTCTCCCTTGTCACCGATTAGTTCTCCTGGGTGTCGATATTTTACGGATAACACCCTATTAGGAGCCTTGTTACTGCGTTCTTGGTCTCGCTGCATGAGGCGGGGGTGTTGCGATCACTCCTCGATTTCCCTTTTGTTGGATATGACAACGCTAATGAAGCTACAAGCAGAAAAGCCATCCTTTGAAGGTCTGCGTGAATTTAAGGGTCGCCTTTGTAATTTTGCTGACAGGGAAACTTCTGTCCTGATATCGACTTCCGCATCCGGCAAAAAATTATGCAGTGTATCATCTTTTCCTTTTGAGCCGATTCCTGCCACCGTTTTCCTCGGCTTATTCCATCAGTCTGCTAGATATCTTCATCATCTTCATGGTAAAAAATTGACTGCTAAAAAGTTCAACGATCCTTTCAGTGCCTCCAAGTCACCTCAAACAAACCTGTTTAAGTGGTATCAGACTCTTTGCACCCCCGCTATGATTACCTTTTGCGCCAAATGGAGTAGCCTTGTCGATTCATTATGCGCGGTTGTTGATCTTCCGCAGGAGATTCCTTCTGTTCCCATGTTTACTGCTCCGCTCACTGAGCCTTGTGCCCTTGAAAATGATTCAAAAAGGCATAGTTGTCGTAGAATTCAATATGTGAATATCTATCCACACAACTCCCTCCCTTTATGGGATGACGCACTCGTTCATCCTTTTCTCTCCTGGCTTCGTGCTTCTTTACATGCTCCAGATACCGAAGCTGATATGTTTAATCAGCTGTTGGGTATTCAGTTCCAAGAGGTAAGCCGAAGCGCTGGAGTATCGCACGAATATTTAGAAATGATGGCAGATGCCGCATTTATTTCATCCATTCCCACTCCATTCTGTGAAAAGTTTCGTTATGGGGGTTCTTTCATTCCATGCATTTTTAGTGTTCATGGGGTGCCGGCAAGTGCCGCCAAAGAAAGGACTTGCACGTCTTCATCACTTTCTTGTCTGCAGGTGGCGAGCTTTTTTATTTGGCAACAAACTCGGAAGGTGTTGTGTCCCGAGGTGGGAGATGTATTCGAGCAACAGCCCAGTGTGCAGCTCTTTTTTGCACCTCAGGAGCAGCAACGCCAACCAAATGCAATAACGGAAACACTAAAGACGTGTCAAGTGACAGAGTGGGGAAGGACACCGTGTGCTAGCTCCTGTTTCAACTATTCACGGGTAGAGTACGGTCTACACTACCTCGTTTTTATTTTGTCTGAGGCCTTCTCGCGTGCAACAAAGGCTTACCCAATGCTTTCGAGTCGCGACGCATCCGCTGCTGCCGCTGCTTTCGATTTTGTAAATGCACCGAAGCAAAATTCAGCTGGAAATCGGAGGAGAAATCGCTTGCGTGCGCCTTCCAGTCTCCAACGGCCTGATAACGAAGGATCAGCTTCAATGCGATCCCCAAAACTGCTGTTAGCTAGAGCTTGCCCTTCGCTTCGCACTTCTATTCGGGAAGACGTGATCACCGCAACGGCCTGTATTGATCAGGACAACGAAGTTGTTTCGTCTAACGTGTGTCTGTTTGTTTCTTCCTACAGTGATTGGTGCTTAAAGGCTCTGTGGAGATGTCTATGTGCAGTAGGGCGGCGCTTTCAGTATGCTGTGGAGGAGGACTGGATGAACATCATGAACTTGCTTTATAAATGCGGCGACAATGTAATAGAGTCTACATCGCAGTACGAAAAATACAGCGCTCGTTACAACAATATCAGCAGTTATCATGCATATATTCGAGAGAAGCTGCTGGACGAGTCAAGCGGGAGCAGTGCATTTACGGAGAAAGATGGCAATGATGATGATGGTGCTTTGGAGCGATGGCATGCTGTGCGATCACAGGTGTGTGCCCTTGAGCCTTGGATACAATTCATGAAGCGGGAGGGTTTTTTCACCTTCACGTCAACCACATCACCTTCTTCTAATCGTGATGGTACATGTGATTTGAGAATGCAAGGCGATGCAAGAGATCGATATAAAACCAAGACCCAAGGAACCGCTTGTATGCACGTCCTAACCTCTTCTCAGGCACGTCTACTTTTACGTGGGCTCTTCCAATTTCCGGAGGCAACATTCCTCACCTTTCCACTCGACCTTTTGCGCGCGCTGTGGGATTCGGCGGCGTCACCAGCACAGGAGTCTAACCTTGCTCATTCTGAGCACAAATCTCTCACATCCCCGGATGATCTTGACGAGCTCACGGTGTGGCTCCTCTGGATAGGTCTCGCCCAATGCTCACACAACCTTGAGGAAGAAGTTTGCGAGTATGTGGTAGCGGCCTTTTCCGATGTTTTGCCTTCACGTAAAGACAGGGGGAGTTGTTTTGGAACACCCACAGAGTCTCTACGTCTCGGCCTCGACAGGATGCAATGGGCTTCACCGATGGAACTGCTGAGGATGGCTACTACAGTTAACATAAATAATAGGGCTTTGGATTTGTTATGCCACAAAGGAGAGGTAAATTGTATAATTAATACTGAAAGGTCATCTGCTGTACTCAATCATTTTTCTCTTGACGCAGTTCACACATATTATTTTGTGATGGAGCGACCTTTTCGTGGGATGCACGGAGTGATTCGCACGCTCTTATTGAATTCGGAGTCACTTAATAGCAACAATAATCATGCCAGGGAAAATGGGTCTCTGTTTTCGCGTCACAGATGGTATTTGGATCGTTTGAATGTAATCATTAGTTTAGCTCGACAGGCTGCTGAGGTAGTTATGTCATGATAGTTCTGCTCATTCTGTCATTTTTTCTCACTTAAATCTCTTTTTCCCTATACTTCAGGACATAATGTCTTTAATTTTAATATAGTCTGTAAAGACAACGCTTCCTTTTTCTCACTTAACATTTTCTGCTATACTTGTTTAAATTTCTTGTTTTTCTATCATGAGGACTATGTTGACTACTTCAACTATTGTAAAGATGAGGTAATCTTTTTAGGATTGCTGTCAATTTTGACCACGATTCTTGTATGTGATAATGATAGAAAGGTATTCTAGTCTTTTTTATACCAGAGAGCAAATCGTGCGTTAAATTCTTCTCCATATTTGAGTATAATATGCCATAGGTCGCCTTTTTTTTTAAATACATAATTGTTCTTCTCAGGTTTACTTGTTTTTGAGTTTAGGTTCTGTTATCATTCAACAGTTTATGTAGTGAAAGCTTTTTATATCCATATTTTTTTCCCCCTTCCTTTTACTTTAGTAGCTATTTTCTATTTAGTAAAAGAACATTTATAGCAAAGCTAGAGAAGTGTTTGCCTTTTTAAGGGTCTCGAGAGTATTGACATTCATTACTATTTATTAGATTACCGTTTACGATTTACTACCTTCTTTGCCCCTTCCGCCCTCTCCATAAAAACGAAAATAATAATAAGGAAATAAAGGGATGTCTTCCTTTGAAGATCGCCAATCTAAGCTCCTTTACAGCGATGACGAGGAGGACCAGCGGCAGCATTCATTCAATGAGAACACTATGCCTGACAATAGTACCTACTACATGCGTCTTGGAGTGAGCAAAGACGCTACCCAACACGAGATTCGGCGTGCTTTCCTAAAGCTTAGCCAGCACTATCACACCGACATGTACATGATGCACTCGGAAGCGGTCAAAAACGCCATGAACACCCGATTCCTGGAACTGCAGGAGGCCTACTCGGTTCTTTCTGATATTAAGAAGCGTGCTGCGTACGACGCGGTCGGGACCAAAGGCCCGGACCGCTTGGCATTGGTTCCTGAGAGCTGGGCCTCTCGAAACGATGTTATTCTCTACCTCCGGTCACTAGATCGGGAGGCGGAATTGATCAACACTGCCAAAATGCTTTCCGCGACCTCGAATATCACTATCAACTACTCCATCGCGCATTTGTTTTGGTACTTGCCCTCAATTTTACCGATTAGATCATCATCTTATTCTACGCTTCCACCTCCTCCTCCCTCAGACGCCGTACTAATGTCTAATGACGCGAGTGGTGATTCTAAAGCAACAACTCTGCACGCACAGGTGCCATCAAGCGACACCTTCGCTGCGGCGGAGGTTCAGAAGTCGACATTTGCGTCCCCTCCCTCTTTTTCCCCTTCCAAGCGAATCAGCGAGGATGATTCTTCCGAGGCAAAGGAAATCTCCAGCACTTCAGAGCCAATTCACGCGCAAATGACGGCTATGGAGGTAGAAATAGATGGAGAACCGCAAATTGTTCTAATTCCTTCCAGAGAGCTTCAGAATCGCCTTCGTGGAAAACTGCAATCCAGCACTACCGACACTGCCGCGATGGCTCCGCGCTCTGGCGATGCCACTCGCAGATTAGCTCTGCAGAACATCTCTCCAATGGAGGCACTTTTACTAGCCACGTTTCCACGAAGTATGCTTTTCCAGCACTCCTTCGAGCATGCGGTGTCGCCGACGCTGAATTTCGTCTTCCGCACTCAAGGCACCGCACATGGAAAGGTGGCGAGCCTCTCTGTGGGAGCCTCCTCTGTGTATAAACGCAGTCCCGTTACTACTTACACTGCTGATCTGGTGACTCGTATGAAGGGGCCAAAAGTCTTGCTTCGTCAGGAGCGTGTTCTGAGCCCACTGTGGTCTTTACGGTCCAAATTGACTTTGCTTGACGGCGTAGGTCTGCTACAAAAACTACAGTTGTCGCTTACGCGGAAGCTTTCTTCCATAACCGAGCTGGAGAATACCATCACGTGGTGTCTGAGTGAGAATGGCTTTCTTCGAACTTCCCTATTTCGTGTATGGGAGGGTACTTCTCAGTACTTGTCTATGCATGTTGGACTGAATACCTTGTCTTTTGCTGCGTCGATGTCTTCGGAGGTGACATTCGGTGGCGACGCTCATGCCCCCGGGTACCCATCCGCAAAGGGCTGCGTGAAGTACTATGTTTCCTCTACTGTTTTTTCCGGTGAAACCCAGATGGGGTTTGAGGTGTGGTACTACCATAGGCTGTTAAAGCACTACGGCCTATCTTTTGTAACCAAAATTCCGTACGCCCCGAGTCCATTTGCGGTCTCCTCATTTTTCGTGTACAACTCGCAGCACATGATGACAAACCAACTATCCCTGCTCTACAAGCGGGGTAAACATCGCATCAGTATCCCAATCGTTATCATGATCTCACCAACTATTAGTCATTCCATCATGTGGTTTTCTGTTCCTTTATGTTTATACCGCTTGGGGAAACTTCTGTATCGTCCGTATTTTAACGCGAAGACAGCCAAGAAGCTTGGCCAACTTCGTAGGGAGCATATCGCAGAGATTGACCTCGCTCGCGAGAGAGCCATAATGGAGCAACAGGCGCTAGCGTGGAAGGCTATGGAGATCTCTTCACTGGAGTGCAATTGCGACGGGTTAGTTATCATCAATGCTCAATACGGGATTTTAAAGCCTGACTATAGTGCATCAACTTGCTCCGCTCGTACGGGTACTTCCTACGTGTCCAGGTGCCTCTCATTAGTCGAGGGGATCCATGAGGGGATTTTTCGCCGTGGCGTCCTTCGAGTTTTGTCATCGTTGCCATTTTCACGCACCCCGCGACCAAATTCCCCTGTGAGCCCTGGGGCGAAGGGAGAGACGGCAACCGAGGCTAGCAAGGCAGAAGCATTTCAGCTGGATGGTACCGACCCAGTCGGGGATGACAATATCCCCCGCTCGTTAGATGTTACGATCGCTCTGCAAACCCTGGTGCGGGATTCGGCCTTGCTGCTTCCTGAAGGCCCGAAGGGCACATTGGTGGGCTTCTGCGACCCTGATCCCTACGCCTTGGAGCCGAAGCAGCTTAAAATTGTCTACCGTTTTCACGGGAAGAAGCATCTTGTTGTGCTTGATGATAGTGATCCGGTCGAATTACCTCAACGGGAGCATTTATGTTTGTAACGCGTGATAATGGGGGCGGTGTCAGATTCCTTAGCTTAATTTCCTCCTTTTCTCTTAAGAGCATTATGTGTGTCTGTAGGGATCCGATTTCTACACAGCACATGTGAGCAGTATGAATATATTCGCCCCCCTTCTCTTGCGTTCAGCATCCGAAGTTATTGAAAGAGAAGAGGATAGCTTTGATTACCATCTTTAGAAGAGCAAAGAGTCGAGTGAGGCTTATTTCGGTCAAGGTTGACATCTTTTCTCCTCCTTGATTCCTTTTTAACATAAAGGAAAGTTCTGAGGAGGAAGGCACGTAGAAGTCAATTGTGGGAGCCCTCAATCCGAAAGGATGTGCTTAATAGACACAATAGGTGTGCAAGGCATTTATTGTATTGAGCATATCTCACGCTTGCGTTTTATATGCATGGGAGGAGGGTATCTGAGAAGTAATGGAGGAAAAGAAACAAAAAAAATAAGCTCAATATTATTCCATTCTACCCATTTACTGTTGCTGTTATTAAGCAGATTACTTTGTGAAGCAAAGGTCACCATTTTATTTATCTTTATTGTATTCTTCGATTTGCCAAAGGGGTGGGATTCGAACGATACTAGTGTACATCAACGCGTGCACTACACATTTTTTTTTCAATCATAGAGGCCCTTTTTTTAGGACAGAACATAATTTAAGTGGTAGTGGTAATATAAAAGCAACAAGGCGGCAGGGGGCACATTCTTTTTTTCATAGTTCCTTCAGCGATCCAGATGCGATGTTCGGTCGTGTACTTCCGCGAAGGGGTTTTCATCTCGTCCGTCAGGTGGACACACGAGGCTTTGTAGGTGATTTCAGAAAACTTAACCACGTTCGCAGCGCGAGTACCATGAAGGAGGTGCGCGCTGCACTAGGGATGTCTCAAAATGTTCTCTTTTGTGGGCATTACAGCACCGGTAAGCTCACGATTCTCAAGGCGCTAGGCGAGCATTGCGAAAAGAAACTAGGCAAGCGGGTCGCTTTTGTCTCCGCCGATGTCCGCCGTGCGAGCCGCTTAGATGGGTACTTATTGCACCATTTTATCGGTCTGAGGCTCAGCCAGGATGACTTACCCTCACAGGAGCAGCTTGAGGGGACGTTGGAGCGACACATGCGGCTTGTCGAATCCACCTATGCGGGCAACTTTCCCAGTCTGAGCAATACCGATGTGCTTATTCTTGATTCCCTGGAGCGAATTCCATCGGTGGTGTTGCTTTCCATGGATGCGGTGAGTCGTCGACAGCGTGGAAAGCTCAGGGAGCCCTTTGGCGGATTGCGTGTGTTTGCCGCAGCGGACTTTTGGAGGCTCCCGGTGCACCCCACCAGCGATACGGGAGACTACTTATTCCAGTTAGATTCATGGGGCGAAATGTTCCCGAAGCAAGTTTTGCTAGAGCGCACTCACGGGCAGGAAAAGAGGCTGAACGATTTCACGCTCAAAGCGCTCTACGGCAACCTCGATTTGGAGGATATCAAGGAACTGGAGGCGCTTTCCACGGATGGTAACTCAAGTCAGAGTGGTGCGGCCGAAAAGGTCTGTAATGAGGCTGTATCATCGACCACCAGCGATATCGGAGACGATCCGGATGCCCCTTTTGAGCTCAACGCAACGACACCTACCCACTCCAATGTCCTTAGCAGCCCTGAGGATGTGAACTGTGCGAGGCAGGAATCCAGCCATCAGTGGGATGGGATCATTTCCAACGCGGAGGCTATCGTACGCTTCATGCCGCGATTCCCCAAACAGCCTAGCGTTAAAATTATGCCGTCACGTTACCGTCAGCTTAAGCGTATCGAGATCGGTAACTTTTTGGTTAACATTCTTGCACAGTCTACCACCGCAGTTTCCTTAGGTTTATTTGACGCCCTGAGTGTTGAGCCGGGTTCGAAGGTTCATCTACTCCTGGATGGGCAGGCTTCCTACGGCGTTCCAGCCGGTGCAGTTGGAGAGGTTATGGGGCTTAAGGAACACTACATCACGGTGCATTTTCCAGAAGAGCATCGTACCATCGAGATCCCCCGCATGCGCATCACGACTTTTCACCCCCAGTATCCAGAAATCACATACGAACTACGCCAATTTCCCCTCTTCCCGCGGCACTGCCTCTGCCCGATGAGCATTTTAATGTACGGGAATTCGTATCACGTCAACCTCAACGGCCGCCAGATGGCTGATACCAACGACGTAGGCAACCTCCTCGCCCAGATGCGTTCCTTCAAGGATTTCACATTGCGAAATATTCAGGACTTTCTCCAGCTCGACGGCATGGTGCACGAGCCCACGCGAATTTACTACCACCTGATCAAAGGGTTGCCCATGACGAGTACTCCAGAGCAGTGGTGCCGAAATTGCAAGTCCTTCGTGCCCTCAAGCACCTTTTTCTCCCACTGGAATGACTGCATCAAGTCGGTGCGGTGGTGCTCGGAGTGCAACCGAAGCATCCCGCTTGAGTTGCTCGAGCCGCACCGGGAGAAGCACCAGGTGGTGATGTGTTTGGATTGCGGGCAGGCGGTGGAGTGGCGACAGTGGGAGGCACATCGCCTCTCGTGCTGGGGGATGATGCGGGAGGTGAGTCCGGATAACGAATTTCTGCCATTGCGTACTCGTCAGCTCGCGCTCGAGCTAGGGCTGGATAAGCGGGACCTGCACACCGTGCGTAGCTTTTCTCGCACCATGCTCCCTCGTTCCAAAGTCAGGATGGAATAGCATACCATGGAGAGTAAAAAAAAACGATGATGTAATAGGTAAGGTGGTGATGCTTGGAACTATCCACATCGCCTTCTCGAAAGGGAATGCTGTGGTTCGCTTTCCTCTGTATATTCACATATATATATATATATATATTTGTGTCCCCTTGTTGCATGTCCTCTTATTATTCGTTTATGATCGACTAACTTTTGGAGTTAATAGTGGTTGTCCGTACATGGATGGAGCAGAAGGTTATACTCCTGATCTCCCACTCTAATCTTAGATTTTTGAATTTTCAAAGAATGATCTTTGCTTTGAGAAGCAGCAGTTAACGTGATGTTCCCCATTGTCATTCTCTTTCCTATTCTTATTCCTTTTATGGTAGTTCGTAATATGTGTATTTGAACTAAAAGGTAAGACAAGAGTGGTAATGCGCAAAATTCCCGCACAGCATCTTGTGCAGCGCGTCGTTCTCAACAAACCACGTCCCCACATTCCGTTTCTTTCGGACAACTTAGAGGAGTACTTAAAGCGATACTGGGCAATAGTGTTTACGGTGGGATCACGGCAGATTGAAACCGGCCACATGCGGCACTACCTGTCGTGGTATTGTACGCGACTAAAGGTTGTGGAACTCGATCACCATCTCCATGCCTTGACATTGCGGAATCAGATCGCGGCTCACACCACCACTAGGGATTTACCGGTTCTCTTTGTCAATAAAAGGGTTGTTGGAACCATTGAGGAAGTGCGCCAGTTGGAGGAAAAAAAACTTTTGAAGGATCTCCTTCAGTTTGGATTTCAGTGGAACACAGCGCCTAACCTTGGAGGGGCTCCGCAGCCATTGAATACACTGCCCTCGGCGTATGGGGATGTGGAGCTTTTCCGAGGACGCTACCGTGGTACTCCAGTTGCTCGGCCTGTGGTGCGGCTTCCCTCTTTGCATCCTTTTAACTCCGAAGGAGATGACCTTTGAAGTTTTTCTTCCACTTTTTATGATTTACCTTCCAAAGTGGATGTCTTTGATGCGTTTTCTGTGATACCCAAGCATCACCTGGTCGCTGTACATTCATGGCTAGCGACACATAGCCTTTGATGGTGGTCACTAGAGAAATTCTAGGGGGAAAACACCGTTCAAACGTAGTGAGGGGGCTCAGCATTGTTCCAATGTGGTATGCTGTTGTGTATTAGGTTATGAATTTGGGCGTGTGTGATTGTAGGAATCTTCCTTTTACCAACTTTTTCTGTATATCTTGTCAAAAATATGCTTTATCTTTTTCCTTCTCATTTTCACTTGTTTGTTTTGTCTTTCTTTTTTCGAGGGAATTCGAATCAAGAAAAACGTAGTGAGGGAAGTGAATTTACTACGTATGGTTTCTTCTCATCCGAGTGTGGCCTTTTATCAGGGTGAGATTCCCGTTAAAGTTGTGATTCCCTGTGATACTCAAGCGGCTTCTTTTTCTAGCCAACTCCGCGCTCCAGGGAATGCCGAGAAGCGGGATGCATCCGCTCCCGACATTGTGAGGAGCCAGAGCCTTGGCGTTTTCGAGCTCCACCAAATGCTACTCCCGCCCTCCAACGTCGGTGAGCTCGGCGAGGTTGCAGAGGAGCGCTACGCGCAAAATCTCGCCACCGAGGACGGCCTGGAGTTGCTGCGTTGGAATTGGGAGCTCCTGCTGGCCCTTTTGTTTCCTTGCTTGCCCGAGTGGGATCCGGTGCCGGTACTGCCGCATACCGATTCAGAAGTATTGGAACAGAAAGAAGTCGTTTCTCAAGAAACGAGTCTTCCCACGGGTGATCCCAAGGCGAGGACCGCGCCTGCACTTTCCTCTTCGAATAATATTTCAATACCCCCCCTGACATCGGCCGACGCGTGCCAGATGACACCCATCACCGATGCCGACCTCGTCAGTCTTCGGGAGCCAGGAATGCTAGATCGTATCTACTATAGCTATATCGTGTTTCTTCGTTTCTTCGGTTGGAGAGTGCATGATGAAAGGCGTGGGTTATTAGACCGTCATCGTGGCTGGCGAAGACGGTATGAGTTATTATACCCTTTGGAAGCGTCGCTGCCGCATGAGGGCAGCGCCACGGATACGAGGTGTGGTAGCGCGGATTGCTCTATGAATCCAATCACCGAAGTTCTGAACACGGGTTCGGGGTTTAGTGGATCATCCATGCCTCAAGAGTTGGGCGGCGATCCTGACGACGGTGATCATCTGGCTTCGGGTGCTCCGGAATCACCTCACAGGTTATTGGAATACGGTCGCTTCAACTTTTATAGTGACGCCATCCCTCATATACTTCAGTGCTTTCTCGGGTTAGGATTTTTTACCTTCTCAGTTCGCTTGATAGAGTTCATAATTGAGGAGATGGCTGCGGGAAGGATCGAGTTTCTTTATGACTTAGTTGAAAAGAAAGCACTTCCGGCACTCGAGTCCTGTACGACGATAGATGCGAGCTATATCAAGTGTCTAAAGAAAAAGTTCCGAAACCTAACACAAAGTGACTCGGATTGATGGGGCTCAAAAATGAACGACAACTTTCTTTTTTCTTCGCGTGCTTGGGCTTAGGCATGAAAAGGACCAATGACATGAACGTGATGGCAAGAGGGGCTTTAATGTGCTAGATTCTGTGTTTCAAAATTTTCTTTTCTCTTCATTCATCCTTTACTCGTAGTTTGTTGAGCCCCATGAGTATTATTTAGGATTAATATTGATATAGCCATCTGCCCTTTTCTTAGAACAAAGAGGCATTAACTTCGCTTGTTTTCCTTCCTCCCAACCCTTACGACTTCTTAATAATCTCACTATTATTATTAAATACGCGCGTCTATGCACATTTCAAAGCTCGCAATGCGCGGGCGCGTACCCATTGGCGCTACCTTTTCTGCCCTACAGATGCACATGCCTTCTCCATATGGTTCTATGGGCGGGGCTGGGGCAGTAGGGCCTCCGAGGATGGTCCCTCCACGCGGCGGAGCAACGTTGCATTTACAAAATTCCATGGAAATCGAGGCGGATCGGCGCCGCAAGATGGGAGAGGCGATGCGGCAGCAGTATTACGTCGTACGCGAGGAGACGAGCGAGGTGCGCAAGGGCCGTGTGATTGGCATCGACCTCGGCACCACCAATAGTTGTATCGCGTACATCGATGACAAGACGAAGAAACCCAAGATTATCCCCTCACCGACCGGATCGTGGGTTTTTCCGACCGCCGTGACCTTTGATAAGAACCATCAGGTGCGTATGTTTGCCGAGGAAGCGAGGGCGTGTGTACGGGCGAGCGCCAGCGCGACGCTTTGCAGTGGCAAGCGGCTTATTGGGCGCAGCTTTGGGGAGCTGGGGCGGGTGCGCGCGGAGATGAACAAGACCAACATTCTTGCCACGAGTGAGAAAGGGGATATCACGATCGAGATTATGGGTCGCTCGTATACCGTGGTGCACATCATCGCGATGTTCTTGCGGTATCTCAAAAATGAGGCCGAGAAATACTTGAAGGAGCCGGTGAACATCGCCGTGGTCAGCGTTCCTGCCTATTTCACGCCCCAACAGAAAGTCGCGACGGAGGACGCGGCCCTCTGCGCTGGCTTCGATGTATTGGAAATCATTGATGAGCCCTCGGCCGCCTGCTTGACGCATACCGTACTAAGCCAGATGCGTGAGGAGCCCGACGCGTCGCCGGAGCGATCGGCCAAGCGGTATCAATATTCCTTCGTGTTCGACCTTGGTGGGGGGACGCTGGACTGTGCGATTATGGAGCACGACACGTACCGAAAGAGATTCACGCTTCTGGCTACCCATGGGGATCCAATGCTTGGCGGCAACGACTGGGATGACGCCATTTCCCAACATTTCGCGCAGATGTTCGAGAAGAAATGGCGGGTCTCCATCGAGGTGGAAGGGGGTAATGTGGGGCAGGAGGTGTCCACCTATCGCCACCTCCTCCTCGAGGCGGAGAAGGCCAAGGTGCACTTCTCCCACTCGGAGGAGACGTACTACGGCTACAACCGCGCCTTTCATTTCTCCGAACAACTGCGGGATATCCTCCCATTGGAGGCGACCTTAACACACGCCGAGTACGTCGCCCTGACGCGCCCTCTGCGGGAGCGCTGCCTGAATTGTGTGAACAAACTCTTCGAGCACACGCGGCTTAAACCGGAGGATATCGATAGGATCCTCTTGGTCGGCGCCATGACGCGCGACCCCCCGATTCGCCACATGTTAACGGAATACCTCGGCCGCCCGATCGCGAAGGAGGAGACGTGCCCGGCGGACTACGCCGTCGCCATCGGCGCCAGCATCCGTGCGGGGATGTTGCAGGGCTCCTTCCCCGAGCTTACCGCGAACACGCGCTTCGTATCCGGTACGGTGCAGTCGCTACGTCAGGGAAGTTTCCTTCGACGCATGTGGGGTCGCTTCCGGTACTGGACGAGTTCGGTGAATCCGAATGCCATCGGGCAGCGCTGGCGCGGTCGCGCCAGGGGATTGACCGACGAGGAAATTGAAATCTACGCGAAGGAATTGGTTGAGTTTGAGGCCGCGTGCAACCGCCGCTTGCTGTTGGAGCGGGCTGAAGACGAGGCGAATACCGTGATGCGGCGCGTTTCCGCGGATTCCAACCGAAGGCAAGGGATGCAGGAACGACGCATCGTCCAGCTCACGGAGCAGCTCAAATTTTGGCAATATATGGTGCATAACTTTCACGACCATGAGGAGGAGCTTCAACGGACCGTGGATGAGCTTCGTGCGGCCTTGGACGAACTGGAGGGTAACGCAGTTGACAACGTGAATGGCATCACCGAGGCCGGTACCATTGATTTCACGAAAATCCTCAATAAAACCCTGAGGACGAGCCATACCGGCGAGAAGAGCGACCAGAAATCCCCTCCTGCGGACTCCTCTTCGACATCCCACCTCGCCAAGGACGACGAGGGGGATTCTCGACCGGCGGCAATGCCGGATGTGGGAGCACCCCCTACGGGCTCTTCGGCCGCTTCTCCTGCGGAGAATTCCCCGTCGGATTCCCCGCTAGACTCCAAAGCTCCTCCGCCAAAGCTCGTGCGATGCACCGTTCCCTTGCCGAAGTCGAGCACGGCGGCTGCGGAGCTGGTGGAGGCCGGCCACCCCGTCCTCGTCCACGCACCGGATAATGTTCGCATAACGGAGGCCACGCGGGCGTCGTTTTTGGAAAATCTCGTGGAGGAGCGCGCGTGGCGGGAGCCCCCACGACCCCCAGGTGAGGAGGGCTCTTGGGTGGATGTGAAGAACGCGTTGGATGCGGGTGAGGTTGTCGGGGCGCCGGCCCCAATTGAGGAACCATCACGCCCCATTTCGCTGAATGAAATGCTCGAGAAGCTGAAGCAAATTCAGCCTATTGACGACCCCCCATCCGAGGAGCATGCCCGCGCACGCGATCATGCCGTTAGTTTACAGACGATCACCATTTTGAAGGGTGAGGTCAGCATCGATGAGGTGGAGGACCGAATCATAGGGGAGCAGCGCCAGATGAAGAAGATGCAAGAAGGGCAGTGGACAAATAGGGATCTAAAGGCCGATGTTTCAGCTTGTCTAGATTCGTAGCATTGCTCATATGACTATGAATGGGGGATGTTGGTGAATGGTTAGCCTCTTGATACGGGCAAATGCGGCATTTTCTGTGGTTTTGTTATTCCCTGCATTTTTTGTCTCTGAGGGGGGGGGGGGGAGGACCCATATGCGATAAGCAAAATCCTCATTTAGCGACCCAAAAGCCAGGAGGATGTGGTAATGTACTTGGTTGGATACGGTACGAAGTACTATTTACTCACAATCTACTACCTTTTTTTGCTAGTGCTGCTCGAGTTTGCCTCACGTAAGGAGAAAAAGTGGTGTATATGGTATATTTTCACACAGTAGTTACATATATTAGGGGAATGAGGTGAATGAATAAAAATGTTACTGATGACATTCATGTAATCCATTCAAATACCAATTTTGAAAAAATAAACGCCCAATATTCCTTTTTTCTTCTTGAACAAATATGCATATATTCTTAAAGCAGTC
>HF955081.1:137602-152680 GCA_000582765.1 Phytomonas sp. EM1 | reverse complement strand
TCCTCTTCCCGCGTCTACGGAGGGGGTGAGCGAGGTGGTGGTGCTTGGCAGTCAGGAGACGGGGGCGACGAAGCGGAAGCGAATGCGGCGGACGAGGGAGAAGGACGCCCTCGCCGGGGTGGGGGAGGGGGAGGGCGGCGGCGAGGCCCCGTCGGCAAAGAAGAGCCGAAAAGCGGCCACGCCGGGGAAGCGATCCAAGGAAGGGAACCTCGTGCAGGCCCGTCTGGAGGACGTGGTCGGCGAGCTCGCCGCGGCGAATCATCCCCCTTCCAGTGGCGTGAAACCCGAGCCTGGGGCGCCGTTGCCGAAGCACGAGGTACCGCCGCCGAAGCCGGAGGAGTACGTCTACCCCCCTCTGCGGGCTTTGCTTCCCGCAAATGAGCAGCACCGCGCCAACCTCCTTTGGATGAGTAAATTTAAAGAGTCATTTGAGAGTCCTTTGCCGCTGGCAGATCAAGGGCAAACGGCGGATCGTGTGGATCCGAAGCCATCAGGCGCGCTGCCCGCGTGCGTAAACGCGATACGTCTTCCGCTGGTTCAGATTCAGCGGCGCTTAAATCCGGAAAAGAAGGCCTCTGGTAGGGTTGCGAAAGAGGAGGGTGGGGAGAGCGACGATGGAACGACGCACACTCGTGCCAAGGCTAACCCGGCCTTTGGCGAGAATGGAGCGCCGTCGGTGGGCGGCGAGGGCACGGAGGAGGAGCCGATCCCACCGAAAAAAGCCTCTGGGAAGGCGTCGCCCGGCTGCCCTGTTGGCGCGAAGGTCTACACCTTGATGGTCCACCCGCTTCAGCTCTTGGAACCGCTTACAAGCGCCTCGGGGAAGCGTCTGACGAAGTTCCTCTGGCAACACACCAGCGAGCGGACCAAAGTGGAGCTGCTTCGCTCGGCCACCGCACGTGGCAGTGGGGGGGAGTCCTCTAAAAGGGAAGCGACCGTGCGGTCTGCCACCCTACCAGGGGCGGATCCCAAACCCCCGACGGTTTCCAAACCGACGCCAGAGGCTGAAGCAACAGAGGCGCCCATTTCTGAAAATCCCACTCTTTGATGGGGTTGACTAGGCGGGGAACCTGGTTGAGAGGAGGATAGCGCGTTCATATTTCGTGCATGAGTCGGGGGACCACTGAGGCTTAGAAGGAGACAAAGGCCCTCCCCTCCTTGTCCAAGAATATTCTGTGATCTACTGTGACCTTTTACCACATTCTTTTGCTTTCTCCGGCACCAATTTCTATGAGATAGAGGGGGATATAGGAGGGAAACATAGATAGCTATAGAGTTCTTTTCTGCATGAAAACCTTGTGTGTGGATTGCGTGGTGCGACCGATTAAATACTTATTCGTCATGGTGACCGAAACCACAATCGTTTCGTTATTACTGTTTTATCGTATTTTTTCGTGGTATCCACACTTTGGGATTGCTCTAAATATTTCTTCTTTCATTTATTTTCTTATTTTCCATAGGACCGAAAATTTTGTGCAGATTTCTGTCAACCGTTTTACTCGTTTTTCCCTTCGAGGTGGTGGTAAGAAGGAGAAGGAAAATTAAAGCTGAGTGTGATGGGGGGTCGTAGTTTTGGAACACAAAGTTTCGAAAATAAAGCGAGAACTGGATAGGGAAATAACCAAGACCATATTTAACTTTGAGATAGGAGGCTCTAAAGAATCTGAAAAAGGGGAGGGTCCAAAGACGCACGCTGCAGCACAGTGCATATATACCTTTATGATCTTTTCACGTAGCTATTTACGTCTGGAAAATAGCTTCCGAAGCCGTTCCATTTCAAGCTGCTCCCAGCTGCTGATCACCAAAAAAGCAGTCTACTTTGATTATGTCGGCATAGACGTCAGTGGGCTCGTCGGGAACGCCCTCCGTCTTGCCAAGAGCACCGCCAACGAGCAAAGGCGGCAACGCGAGGTGGGTCGGCAGGTTTTGCACAGCGTCCAGCAGCTGCTGCGGAAGATAAACTGCAAAAAATCCTTGCTGTTCGCCATGGACGGTGCCGAGTCCCTTGCAAAAGCCTGCGTAACGCGGAGGAGTTCGTTTAGCCGCCGTCTCGAGAGCCGCCTTGTGCGGCTTCCCGGCACGACTCTGATGCAGACGGTGGAGGAGTCTCTGGTGCGGATGATGCCGGAAAACCAACTTCGCCTGCTGCCCAGTGAAGTCGTCATCTCTGGTACCGGTGTGTCGGGGTGCGTGGAGGAGAAATTCTCTGCCTGGGCCCTCGATTTGGCATGCCGCGAAGGGTTCAATGCGAATCAGGACTCGCTCTGCCTCATCGGCTCCTCTGAGCTTTTCCTCAACACTCTTGCGATGACCCCCTACTACGATATCCGTAGCGTCGTCCAGGGCACGTCGGATATGAAGCAGACCACGATGTCCTCACTGTTGGAGTGGTTAGAATTGGACGGATTTGCAACCAAGGGAGATAGCACTCTTGTGGCACGCGCTCGCACCGATGCGCTGTTTCTGTATTTAATCTGCAGTGGATGTACGGCGACAGAGCTGCCATCATCTTCCCACGCCCGCTTTTCTATTTTGTGGGATCGCTACTACACCCGTTCCTTTGAGCGTTCCCCCAAAGGTGAATCCTCAGCGGGGGCGAAACCGACTCCGTCTGGCGGCTCTCAGGATGAGAACGCTTCCTTTTATCTGTTCACGGATACCCCTGATCACATGCTTGAGTTGGATCTGGAAAACTTCTTCGAGATCCTAGGTTTAGTCTCGGCGGATACGGTTGTAGAGGAGGTGAGAGGTGGGAGCCGTGGAGTGTCAAAGAGGAACGCCTCAACTCCCGTAGCCCCCCATGCCACCACTTCCGTTTCGTTGACTGGGGCGGGCAACGACACGGCCGCAGGGGGTTATCTCGAGCACGCTCTTCAAAGCCACGCGATGTTTTGTTTAGGCTACACTCCCAACCCCTTCTATGTGCCCCCCAACTACGACGGCCTCGGCGACGCGCAGGAGAGGGGCGTTCCGATCCGTCAGCTGGCGTTGCACCTGAAGGCCCTAATCGCGCGAGGCGTGCGGAAGCTGAGGGCGAGGGTTCCTTCCTTTCAAGAGAGAGGTCAGGGCTTGGCGTCTTCGGATAAGGGGTCGTTACAAGAAGAATCCGAGTCGATTTCGCCTGCGCAAGATCGTGTAAAGGAAGGGGAGATGAGTAAAGAAGGCGCGTCATCCATGTCGTCATCTCCGCCTGTAGCAGATGAGGCTCGTGAGTCCGGCGAGGCCGGTGGGGCGCTGGAGAGCGGCACCTCTTCCACTCCATGCCTTCCTTCTGATGTCAATCAGGAGAATCCATTTTGGTCGCCGATCCAGCCCCTTACTGCGGCAGAGTACACGATTCTCTGTCAGGTTCAGCAACCTAACATCGAGAGTGGCTTGCAGCTTTACGTGGGCAGGATGCCGAAGCCGGAGCTGGCGAAACGCATCCTGCGGACCACCGACATTCGCACCGCCCATCAACTCGTTCAGGAGGCACTCTCCTACGCCGATCCGGAGCGCCCGCATAAATGCCTCTGCCTTTCCCCCTCCTACTGCTGGTTGCAGAGCGATAAGACCAAGTTATGGCGGATGGAGTACGTTGATATCGGTGTGTTGGCGCGTGCGCAGGGGATTCGTCGCGTGCGGAACGCCATTTCAGGGATGTCGATGGAGTTGCGCGCGTCGGAAGGGGGGTCCGCCTGGTTTGACTTCCAGACGCAGCTGTGGCAGCCCATCCCTCGCTTTCCCTGCGGCGGGGAGGAGCCGATTCCCGACGCGGCCGAGGCGGCGACGGACTCGGAGCCAACGCGAGCCCCCCCCCCCTCCGAGGACCCCCGCGAATCGCGTGATTCCGGCAAGACGATCAAGGTGCTGACGTGGAATGTGATGTTTGACCGATACAGCGGCCAGCCCACCCCCCTTGGGATGCCCGGGATCGATTGGTGTTCCCCCCAGCGCTACCCCGTCCTCGCCAAGTGCATCGCGGCGGAGGATGCGGATGTGGTGGGGATGCAGGAGGTGGAGCCCGCCTTTCTGCGCTACCTCGCCGCCCAGCGGTGGTGCCGGGAGGGGTATTTCCTCTCCTGCACGGAATCCAGCCCGGTGATTCACCCATGGGGGGTCGCCATGCTGATCCATCGCCGACGTCTGCCGGTGGTGGAGCTGACGCACGTGAACGTGCCGGCGTGGTCCGGCCACGTCTCTCTCATGCCCGTCGTGACGCTGCGGATGAGCGAGGGGGCCACCGTCCACGTCTCCGCCGTCCACCTCCTCGCCCCGTTCACGAAGGCCCACGAAAACGCCCGGACCGCGCAGGATTTGGCGCTTCGCCAGCGTCTCGTGAAGAGCGTCCCGGCGACTGGGGATTCCATCGCGATGGGGGACTTCAACGACTACCCGGGAAACGAGTTCCTCATGCCGAGGGAGACGCAGTACCTGGAGTGCTGGCCTATGCTTCATCCGCAGGATCCAGGGAGAACGATGGACGACACTAACACCTTCTGCAAGCTCAAGGTGGAGGAGATGTTTTTCGGGCGTTCGGACAAGATCTTTTTAAGGAGCCGGCGGCTGGTGCCGATCGAGGCGCATTTGGTGGGTACTAAAAGCGTGAATGAGGAAAATGGCGATGGGGCGGCTCCAGCGTACTTGTTTCCTTCGGACCACTACGGTGTTAGCATGACGTTCGCTCTGAAGAGTACGCCCTAGTACCTCGGACTGTTTTATCTTTCTGGGTGCGCACGTTTGTGTGTGCGGTTGGTGAGCATTTTTCCATACCCGCTTCCCGAGCAATGCGGAATAGCCCTTTTTGTGGAGGAACCATGCCACTTGGTTTGCGGAATTGGAGATGGTAGAGGGAGAGATAGTGTTAATTCCTTTTATGAGCACCGCACTCACATCTTTTTTTCTCTTCGCCTTTATTAACTTTTTTCCCTTTTTTCTTTATATATAAAAGTATTATAATGCATCAAGGGACTTTGTGTCGTTCGTTTAGCCGGTCTTCCAATCGAAATGGGCTTCTGCCAATACGGGGAGTAGCTCGTGCTGCTTCCCACAACCTTTCTGGGCGTGTTCTTGCGTGCGAGTGGTCCACATTTCGTTTTGATTTTCGGTCTTTCTGCCGATTTCGTATGAATTGCTTAAACGTGCCAAATGGTTTTACGATTCCTCTGCTTACGTCACATCGATGCACTGCGTCTTTTTCGGACAATCAACCGCATGGAGGTGGGAAATCCGGGCGAGATGCGGGGTTCACCACGGACCAACTCGGCGGCAGTGAGCCTGGGATGGCTGATGTGCCGGATTCGAGCTTGGGAATGGACTATGAATTCGATCCCATGGCCAGCATGCAACACGATGTGGCGGTGGATACTGCGAAAAAAAGTTTCGATCGCGTCCTCTATGAGCTGCTCCCCCCCAACCCGCCGTCCTCTGCGGTGGATAAGGTGAGGCACTACCTGCAGCAGCACCCTATCGACATCCTCATCACCCAGCCACGCGTCCAGATTACTCACCTCGAAAAATCGGAGACCGGCCAGGAGGAAAAAGTTTCTCTTAGGCCGGTACCCCTTTCCGAGGCCTTGGCGGAGGCTCAACAGCGGTCGATGAATTTAGTCCAGATGAGCACACGCGATGACCTGGCGTTTTGTCGGATCCGAACGGAGCGGAACCGGATCATGAAGCTGATAGAACCCGATATGCAGGAGTCGGCGAGTGCCATGACCGCTGGTGGTGAGCACGACCGCGCGCGTAAAACCAAAAAACTGATCGAACATAGCTTTCGCGACGCCGTCGATGCTCACTTTATTGGCTGGAAGAGCCGGAAGATATGCGAGGATATGCGGAAAGGCCACCCCGTGAGGATCAGCATTAAAGAATTTCAATCCGTCGAGTCTGCGATGCGAAAGCTGCGGGAGATGTGCGAGGCTATCCGAACCCATGCGGAGGGGAACTCCATCTACCACCATGTGACGAGTATCGTGGGCAACGAACGGGAGGCGAGCGTCTCGCTCTCGCCCGCGGTGCCGTCCAAGACGGTGAAGCACCCCGCGGAGAAGGAGTGGGCGCACGCGCAGAAACGAATGGAGGACGCGTGCCGCAAGGCGGGCCGCCTCGGTACGTACTTCAAGGACGGCCGTCTAAAGCCTCGCAACATCGGTGCGTCGTTGTATCGCGTCGACAAGTACGGTCGGCGTGTGGACTAGGCGGTAGAATCTCTATTCAATGACAAGGGAGGAGGGGGGGGTCGAAGGTGGGGGCCGTCATGGCCTCTCTCGGATGTTTGGAGCAAGTTGTGTGAGGGTTTAGTTCACACAACAGCTTCTTCCCTCCCCCCTCCCCCCTATGAAGAGTTTATTATTGGGATTATTCTACAAAAGAGAAGCGAGGCTTGATTGGGAAACTTTGATAAAGGTGTCATTTAGTACTCATGAGGGAGAGTGTCTTTGAGAAATTTTAACACTTGCATAGCGCTCACTTTTTATCGTTTCTTTGAAATACGCGTAGAGTTAGACTAGTTATAAAGTGCTACACTCTAAAAAACCGTTAAATCCCGCGCCAAATGCTCTGATGGCACTTTCTTTAAGTCGATTTACAGACAAAGGAGACAAAAAAGAGTCACGGTAAATTCATGTCTGGATTGAATCTTGTGAGCACATATTGACCAGGATATGGCCGACAGCTTTTTGGTATTGGTGCATTTTTCTTTCTTAATGGTCTCATGAGGAAAGTGAGTCTATTATTGACAACATTACGCAGTACTCTTTTTTTTTCTCAAGCCAAAATTGAAGAATATTCATAATAATAGCGACTGAACCAAAGCACGGTGCTTTTCTCGTTATTATCATTGATATTTATTTAATGGTGCCAACTGAGAATGCTTCCCCGGAGCGGGCCTCACCTCCTGTCGAGGCGGCACCTGAGCCTGTGAAGACGGGGTCCGTTTTTACCGTCCAAAACACGCGTTCGGGTGCGGCCCCGCCGGCGCCGATTCGCCGCGGCCGCGGTACTTTTTCCCACTGCCTTCACACCGAAGAACTCGAGCGGCAGCCCCCTAGCGAGGCCGCGAGCTCCGTCCTCACCGGGATCACCACGAGCGTCGTCCTGCCCTCCTCGCAGCTCTCGAGGAACGTCGCGACGGAGGAGGACGAGGGCGACCTCGCCGTTCCCGCTGCGTTTCTCAAAAAGGATATCCCGATGAATATGCCCTCGCAGCTCGCCCCGGCGGTGAATGTGGGGCGCGATCACCTCTTCGGCGGCGTGCTCGGCCGTGTGGAGCCGATGCGGACGGCGGATACCGTCCGTCAGCTGCTCTTCCGCGGCGAGAAGCGGCGTCGATATTGCGTTATCGTTGGCAACCTGCAAAGCGAGAAGAAGGAGGTGATCCTCAAGCTCTTCGGGCACCGGGGGAACAAACCATTCAAGCTGCAGAACAAACTCATTCGTCTGATCAACCTATCTATTGGGAGGCCGCGGGTTCGGCCGGGGGAGGTGGAGGAAGGGGATGCAATCACCGCCGGTGGTGAGGGCGGGGAGGAGCCCAGGCGGGATGGGAACGCAGCCCAGGCGTCCAATTCGGTGGTTGAGAGGGGGGGTGTCGAGGCCACGGAGAAGGCGCTGAAGGATGTTTTCGATGGTGAACGCCCCGAAACGGATGGTGAGGCAAAGCTTGTGAGTATTGAGATCCCCAACGCGAACGCCGAAATGGAAGCGGAAGCCCCCGATCCCACGACGACCGACGGGAAGGATGGCGATAATGCGGCGATACCGGCCTCGGCGGCGAGCATAAAGCCGATCACTACACGAGAATCATCCGATGTCGTCTTTGATGAGATCAACGCACGCCACATTCAGGCTGGATTCCCCGGCGTCGGCGAGGACGTGCGTCCCTCGATGGATGGGGATGACAGCTATCACGCGATCCGTGGTGAAACGGGCGGTGTCGGCGACCCCTTCAAGGCGGAAGCCGGCCGGCACAATTCGAACTCCCGGAGCTTCAGCATGGCGAACGATACCAGTGGGGTTTTCCATCAAGACGACGCGAGTGAGCACGGCGACGTCGACCACTATTTTGACGCCCGGGAAGACGAGGTGGTGCCGCTTGTGGTGGAGCGCGGGAACGGCGACCAAGGCCACGACGCCACGCTCAATCAAGAGGCGGGGCTCGCCAACAGTCCGGTGCTGACGTCGAGGTACTTTACCACGCTTCGGGATTACTTCCTACGCGAATTTCGCTTTCTTTTCAGTCTTGAGGATGTGCAGCCGCAGAACGTGTCGGTGAGCATCCACTTCGGTTCGGCGTACTGCTGTCTGGCGCGGCATGGCTCGCACGCGACCCCTCTCAAACATGCCTCCTTCATCCAGTTCGTCGAGCGAATGAACGACGAGTCGATGCAGCTTTACTTTATTAAGGATTGCCCGACGTGCGTCTCGCGCGCGGTGGATATGGAGTGCGGGGCGCTGCACCACGAGGTCTCTCTGACGTTGGTTAAAATTAACTTCTTCTCCAACGAGCGCCAAAGCCGGATGACGGCGCGGGCGGTGTGGGATAGGGAGCTCAACGCCTTTCGGCTGCTGGATATGGAGGGGATGGGCGTCTTCTTCAACTGGACCGTCTTCTCGCTCGACGAGTCGGACGCCATGGCGCCGAAGGATCCGAACGCGCCCGATGATTTCCAGCACACCAGCGGTAGCTTCAGCAACCCTTATGGGGCATCCTCGGCGAAGGATTCCGCCACACGCGAGGGAAGCACTATGGGAAACGAGACCACCACGGGGCAGACATCCGAGGGCCGCAAAAAGACGGTCGCGTACCCTTTTGAGGTTGAATTTAGGGCGTTCCGGCGCTGGAAGCATCATAATCATCACCCCGCCGAGGAGCTCGCAAACGCCATATTGGATAAACTCTCCCTCGCGGAGCACAACCTCATCAACTACGGCTCCAGCGTGGGCTACGAACGCATGGATCTCTCCCACGTTTGCGAGGAGGACTACGCCGCGGAGGACTACAACGTGGAGAGTATTGTGGTGGAGCACACCTCGCGCGTCAAACCCGAGGGGACGGACTTGTTGGTCGACAACACCACCGCCCTCTTCATTGAAAATTTCGCGGCGGCGCGGCAGTTGAAGGAGCAGATTGCGCAATACGGCCCCGAGCGCGTCGCGGCGATGCAGAAGCCGAGCAACAACAACTTCATGCGTGGGGGCAGCACCCCCGCGATGGGGACGAGGCGGGCGCAGAAGATCATCGTCCCGGAGGTCCCTCATCGCGTCGGGCGTGGGGGTATCAGCAAGTTGCCAGACTACATGGAGGAGGTGATTTGCCCGTCCTCGAAGCTGACTTTCTTCCGCTCGCGTGGAACGACGGTTCACTGGAAGTTTCGCCCGAGCTGCAGCGTGGAGGAGAACTTGGCCCCGTTGTCCGAGGCGATGACATTTGTGCAGCAAGTGTTGAGGACCGCGAACAGCATCGAACGCAACGCGGTGAGAGGGGGGGCAGCCCCCGAGGCTCTATAAAATCTTTTGTTAAATTTGTAATGTGCGAGGAAATTGACGTTTAGTGTACCCCCTTCAAACACCAGCTCGCTTAGCGGCTTACTGAGGGGAAACTAAAACGTTGGACTATGGGATGGCTGGACTCTTCTCGTAGGTACTCTTCGACTGTATTACCTTATTCTTTCATATATTGACTGTGAAAAACATCCACAGATCGATGCTGTTTTTTTCCTTTATTGTCAGTACTTCACTGTTCAGTTCTTGTCGTGTGTATAGGAGGCGAATGGCTTCCCCCCAACTCCAACCTCATCTCCGAAACTTTTCTGCCGCTTGATAGAACTCTCACTTTTCGTTTATCCAAAGATCCACACTACAATGACATCTGACTACACATCCTACGTCGAGCTCCAGGAGCAGATCTACACCGCGAAGCACTTGTTTGGTGAGGAGCTGAAAAAAAATCTAAATCTGATCCCTGTTGAATGCCCCCTTATAATTCGTGTGGGAACGGGCATCCAGGACGACCTTTCCGGCGTCGAGAAGAGCGTTAAGGTTGATATAGCCAATATTCCCGAATCAACATTTGAGGTGGTTCACTCCTTGGCGAAGTGGAAACGTCAGAAACTTAGCGATTACAAATTCCCTGTTGGGAAAGGCATTGTCAGCAACATGAAGGCCCTGCGTGTTGGGGAAGTCCTTGATAACGTGCATTCCTTTGTGGTGGACCAATGGGATTGGGAAAGGGTTATCAAACACGAGGACCGTAACCTTTCCTTCCTGAAGAATATCGTTGAGAGCATCTACGAGGCCCTTCGTTCGACGGAGTCCAAGCTCAGCGAGATCTATTCGCACCTCACACCGGTGCTTCCCCCGAAGATCACCTTCCTCCACACGGAACAGCTCCTCGGCAAGTACCCCAAACTCAGCCCGAAGGAACGGGAGCGCGAGGCGACGAAGGAGTTTGGCGCGGTCTTCCTCGTCGGGATCGGCGCGAAGCTTTCCCACGGTGAATCCCACGACGCCCGAGCCCCGGACTACGACGACTGGAGCTCACCGATTTCCTCCGACGAGGCGGTCGCGCACTTCCCGGATCTTCACATGAGCGCGAACGCCTGTGTGTCGTTCCCCGGCCTCAACGGCGACATTCTCGTTCACAACCCCGTCCTGGACGACGCCTTCGAGCTCAGCAGTATGGGGATCCGCGTCGACCCCGAGACCCTCTGCGCACAGCTCGAGGAGACCGGCGACACCGCGCGGATGGAGCTGCCTTGGCATAAAGACCTCATCGCGCGGAATCTTCCGCAGACCATCGGCGGGGGGATCGGGCAGAGCCGCGTCGCGATGTTCCTCCTCCGCAAGAAGCACATCGGAGAGGTTCACTGCAGCTTCTGGCCGAAGGAGGCCTACAGCCAGTATGCACTCCTCTAGGTGCTGTCATCGTGTAAAGGGAGGGTTTCGTAAACGGTGTGGTTCCTTTCGTCTTCCAAGAGTCGTTCCCTTTAGTGTTGACGCCATGGGGCGCGCCTCCTACACGTATACGCGAACCCTGTACAAGGCTGACAGGGAGGGGGGAGTCCTTCACAGAATTGGCTCCCAAGGAGTAAATGGTCTTAGTGCGTGTTTAAATTTTATCTTAATCTTATTGAAACTTTAAAAATATTTTCAGATGATTTAGAAGAGCGTAGTGTTTTGTTAGTGAGCGATATATATATATATATATATATATATACACCTTTTTTGGTTAACGGAACTTAAGCGGATTTTTTGTTATTTTCTCTCCTTTATTGTACATCAATGGTGAGGGGACCGAGAGGCTTGAGCATTTGAGAATTCTTTTTGAGTTTTTTTGTTAAAAGCTTTCTTGACGTGGTAGCAATTGCATTCATAAGCGAAGCTAATACTAACATAAGTTTGCAATTTTTTCTGTAATATTGGAGTACAACTAAAGCCCTAAATAATTCGAAAGCACTTTCGTATCAACACCCCGATATACAGTGTTGTATGGAACGTATCAAGGGGTTTTCGTGTTACGATATGCGTGGTGAATGCACAAACATCGTAGATATATAAAAAGGGAATAACATCTAATAATTTCTTTCCTTAAGTATAAATGTGGGTATGATGGATGGTTAAATCAAGAAACGTTTGCATCGTTCTGAAGAATGAAATCATTAGAAACATAAAAACAGTCCAGAAGGAAAGAGAATAACGATAACAGATTTAGTGCATTAAATAAGAAAATATTTCTCGAATTTTTTTTTTAGCTTATTGATTGTATATATTTTTATTTCAGTGGTGTGTATGGTTGAATATTGCATAATGTTATTTTATGAATTAATTATCCCGATATAAGAAATTATTATTTTAGCTTCTTTTATGATTTTTATGGAGAAATGAGTAGGAGAATGATTTATTTTGATTTCATCATGCAATGAATCATTGATGTACAAAGATTAAAATTAATACACTTTCGAAAATAGCAGCCCCCATGTATACAATTTTATATATACTTGTCTGGATGGTTTTTGTTCAGGAGGGTATTAACCATTACACTATGATTATGCCCTTCAGAGAATAGTCTGAATTTTTAAAATATTTTTATCGCATTTCTCCCTCAATGATCATGGCAAGTAGGCGCATTAATATATGACTAAAGCATCACAGTGGAATTGAACTAACTTGGGTGCGCTATTTTTATCAAATCTTATATTTCTTTTTAAAATACATGGGCGAGAGGAGGGTGTTCGTTCGAGGGTGTCTCTTTGTATGTTAGTGTGCTCCGTTTTGTGTACCTTTTGCTAACTTTTTTGTCTCCTTTTTTTTTTTTTGGAGGATTATACATGCTAAGACTTGCAACAACAAGAGTATTAATTCAATCACACTTCCCTCAGCGCGCTAACATCTCGAAATTCATAATGCCCTCGTCTATCTATGAATTCCAGGTCAACGATGCCGACCACAAGCCCTACGACCTTTCTCAACACAAGGGACACCCGCTTCTCATTTACAATGTCGCCAGTAAATGTGGCTTCGCGAGCGGTGGCTACAAGACGTCGACGTCGCTCTACGCTAAATACAAGGATCAGGGCTTCACGGTGCTCGCTTTCCCTTGCAACCAATTCGCAGGGCAGGAACCCGGCACCGATGAGGAAATCAAAAAAACTGTTTGCACAAAGTTTAAGGCTGATTTCCCTATTATGGAAAAGGTCGATGTCAACGGTAGTAAGGAGCATCCGTTGTTCAAGTACCTCAAACACACTGCGAAAGGTATTCTCGGCACCACTTCGATCAAGTGGAATTTCACATCCTTTTTGATTGATCAGAACGGCGTGCCCGTGTACCGGTTCTCTCCCGGAGCCACAGAAAAGGAAATTGAAAAGAAACTGTTGCCGCTTCTGGAAAAGAGTACCCAAACCGCCCCTGAAGCCCCAAATGGAGATTCCCAAAATAAAGAGTAAAATTAAGAATTGAATAGTTTAGACTTAACATCCTCGCGAATGCGAAGGTTATATTTCAATGCTGAGACGATTTACTACTATATTGTTTTCCCATTTTATACACGAAAATTTGACAAGGGGAACTTTGTACACGTATTTACTACAGATGCTTGTCTATAAACAGGGTAAAGTTAACGTGATTCAAGCACATATATCTATATATATAAATATATATTTTGATAATTTTTTATCTTCTTGCATGCTCAATTCTTTCGGATGAATTACATTTGCTTGAGAAGAGGCTAGTATGGCTAAAATGTCTTAGTCACAGCCGTTTCCCGCATAACCCTCTTCCTATATATATACATATATATATCAATGATTTTTTTTTAAGTCCACTATTGTTTTGTTATGAACTTAAATCTGTCTAAACGTTTCTACTGAGGAGTGAATTTATTTTTCCATTGTGACATTATTGTTGGTCTCTTGAGTTGTTAAAGAGGGGGGACGGAAAATGTGAACCTTTATTTCTTTAATTTCCACGATTTTTACCACATAGTATAATATACGAGCTTCCAACGCACGTAGAGCAGAGCACTTTTTTTTTACAATAGCATCTATTCTTTTTATTCTCGGTAATTATTCTGTTCACGTTCAGTTGTTTATCTTAGCCTTATCTACTTCTGGCCCAAACAACCAAAAAGCGCATACGACACCGTTGACGAGGTGATGAATTCGTTTCAATCAGACTCTCGAGCTTGTACTGACGGGACGTGCCTGGGGAAGGTGTCGGCGCCGCCGCTAACGCACCTTTCGTCTGCATCCGGGAGCACGCACGGGCCGCCTTCCGGGGAACACATCTTGTCGCCCTATAATTCGATCCACTGGAACGGCACCGACAGCACGGCGACGTATTTTTTCCCTACCACTAGCAACAACGGCCGCCAACCAATGTTGGGTTGCCCGGCGGACGAAACCTTTAGCTCGTTGCACCTTCATTGCTCCACTACGATCCCCTCTTTCTCGACGGATGGGAGCGCGCTGGCAAATTCGGTGATAACCGCCGCGCAGCGGTCGCCCGAGTTCGACAACCAACTCACGAACCCCGACCGACCCGATGGGCCCAAGGAAAGCGCAAAAACCGTCTACGACTACCAAGTCTTGGATAGCAATCAAGAGCTTTACGATCTCGCGCAGCACAGGGGCCAGGTACTTCTGATATGCAACGTCGCCACGCGGTGTAAGGAGTATGCGGAGAAGGCATTCACCATTCTCAACACCCTCCAGCACCGCTACCACGATCGTGGGTTCACCGTACTGGCCTTCCCATGTAAGCAATTCGGCACGAGCGAGCTCGGGGGGGAGGAGGAGGTTGCCCAGACGGTGTCGAGCCTTTACCCCGGCATCGGCGATATCACGTTTCCGATTCTTTCTAGAGTGGACGTGAACGGTTCGTATGAGTCGCCGTTGTACACCTACCTGAAGTCTTGCCTCAAAGGAACGATGCGGCAAACTTCCATTAAGTGGAACTTTACTTATTTTTTGATTAACAGACAAGGGGTTCCGGTGGCGCGGCTTCCTCCGGAGACGGAGATGGAGGATATGGAGGCCAGAGTGAAGGAGGCGCTTGGCATACCATCATCCCAAAACAGCTAGGGTGGATTTTGCAAGCCTTAAGCGACGCCGCAAAGCTATGATCTACCGTCGAAGGGCAAAGCTTTTTTTCTTTTTAAAAAGAGAACCTAAAGTGCAACGGAGAATGCACTGCTGGACCCCACCATGGGAGTGAGGGGCAAAAACGACGCCACTTTCTTCTTGAAGTGTTTTTATTCTCATATTCAATCACCTACTAGGGATCGAATATACCTTCAGAACATAGAGGAGGGGGGGGGGGGGGGGGGAAGCACATCATGGATTCAGTGTTTCTTTTGTTGTGGAATAGTATCCAAAAAGGGTATAAACAAAAAGTGGTCATCATTATTGATTTAAGTGGAAGTCAGCGGAAAGAGGATAAACACATTCGGAATGAAACTATCTCTTTAGCGTATGTGTGTTAATTGATTTATATTCAGGAGTGAAGCATTATCAAATATAGTTTCTTTTTAAATCCCTTTCTTTATATATATATGTATATATATATATATATATATATATATATATATATATATATATA
>HF955081.1:100276-120156 GCA_000582765.1 Phytomonas sp. EM1 | reverse complement strand
TGATCGCGCGGCCGTTGACGCGAAATCTGTGCGATCCGCTCTCCCCTTCGCGCTTGAGTCAGTTGAACCCACCAGACTTGCTGATGTGTGGGCATGTGCTTTCGCATCGGGAGATTATGCGGATAAGCGCGCCGCGACGCGGGATCGAACCGGATCCCATAATGACCGTGCGGTGCCCCTACTGCTCGAGGGAAACCCTTCTTTTGGAGGTGCTCACCTTAACCTATTTGTGCTGAGGAAATGCAGGAAAAGAAATCGAAGTTGGTATCCTGATGTTATAAACCGATAGGTAGACCACGGGTGAGGGGAGAGCAAGTCTTTTTCTCTCTCCTTGCCTCCCCCCCCCCCCCGCCTCATGAGGAGACAAATGATTTAAAACCGTATTTCCGCTATGTGAGTTCAAAAGTTGTCTTTCGGAAATTTTTCCTACCTCAACCATTCGTAGTTTGATGCGCATTGAATATTTCTACCGTGCAGGACTTCATTTTTTCCTTTTTGCGATGTTTTTTTTCCTATTCTTAATCGGATTGCCACATAATAGTAGTAGTGATAGTTACTCCGATGTTGTGCATATTTTACCTTTTTTTCCTTTATCCACAACTTTGCCGTTATTTTCATCTTTCACTTCTCAATTTGGTTGGATAGACCTTGTGTGCGCTGACTGTTAGCTTAGTCCCGCGCTTGATTTTGTGCGAATAGGGTTCACACTATGTATTACTCGATGGTAGAAATGAGGAAAAGACTCAGCCGATTGCTTTTCAAAATGGTTACTTTGTACTTGCTTTTGCTTATCCGTAAGCTCATACAGGAAACGTGTTCAAAGAGAAGTCTGTATGTCGATTGATGGTCTTCTCTTACTTTTCTTCGGAGTGGAGGAAATAATCACGCATGTATGTCTTTTCGTACAAGGCTGTGCTTCATTCCGTTTGTCTTTTTCTCTTCCTCTCTTGTCGCTGCTCTGTCCTAAGGGGAAAAAGTGGGGACCATTTTCCTTTTTTTTTTTGTCGTGTACACAGACTGTCCACATGCAAAATTATCATTCCCATTATATAGGTTTAATCGCGATTCTTTTTTTTCATGTCGAATCCAGCCGTGGTGGTACTTCCTAGTTCGAGCACCAACGGCGTTGAGCCTTCCGGCGCGACCGCCAGCCCGATGTTGAAGGGCTGGGATATTATCGAGCGCATCACGCCTTTCGTCCATGCGGTGGGTCGCGTGGTGGACGACGGCGGGGGCGGTAGGGGTAGCGCCATTCTCCTATCCCTCCCGGAGCGAACGCCGCCATTTTTCCCGCGGGAGGAAAGGGGCGCGGGCACGTTCGCCGTGTTGCTCTCCACGTCGGAGGTTCTGCCGAACCTCCCGGGCGACCTTGCGGGGCGGTGCGTGCGCTTCATGGAGCAGCCCGTCGTCGGCACCGCGATCGCGTGGGGGTGGGAGCCCGCCGCCTTTTCGGTCGCCCTGCGCGGCGACGTCGGGATCGTGAGCTCCATGGAGGCGGGGATATCCGCCGCCGCCGCCGACGACGCCGTGGACGAGATCGGCTACACACTCACGTACTGCGAGATCGCCTCGGGGTCGGGCTCGATCGGGCGGTGGGATCCTTCCGACCCGCTGGGCGGTAGGGCTTATGGCGCCGGAATGGCGCCCCAACGGGGTTCTCACGGAGGGGAGGATCTTCGCCCAATCCAACCTTTGCCGCTCCCTTTATGTCTTTCCTCGGTCCCCCCGGTGCGGATCGGGGATACCCACCTTTTGGTAACTCACGTGGATGGGCTTGAGCGCCATTACGTGGTCCGGTCCGTCGTCGCGGTATACGAGGATTATTGCGAGTACGCACTGGATTCCGGGCGACCGCGACTGGGTGAGTTTGCCAGTGGAGGAGCCGTTTTCAACGAGCGCGGTGATTTTATCGGCTTGCAGCATCACAGGAATGAATCGATTTGCATGTTTGTAGCCTCCATCGTGCGGCACCTTTTCGATTCAGACCACCTCGGTATGTGTAGGCTTCCCATATCAGAACCACCCTTAGCCATCGAAGATTCAAGCGGGGATGGCCTCCTGGATTCGAGTCTAACTCAAACGAGATCAGCGCCCCTGACGGCGCACACTCCAAGCTACCTCGAAGTTTACGACGAATTCATGACGGGCTATGATAGCCTCTTGCACATGTTAAGTGCTTTTTGGTACGCTCCTTCGCTGACGCAAAAAGTCCTTGAGGTGATGGTGTCACCAAGCTATGAGCGCGAGCTTCGGACGGCCGTCTCATCCCGAGTTGTTGGTATTGTTCTAGGGATCATCGACGCACATCCTCACTTGGAGCCGTTGGTGAACATCGCGCTTGTAGTACTTTGCCGTCTGTGCGTCTATGATCATAATTTGCATGTGTTCATTCACGTGGGCGGCATCTCCACGGTGATGGAAGTGCTGAAGGAGTATCTCCACCAGCCTAGGGTTCTCCAATGGGGGGTCTACTGTCTTCTTCGGCTCGTTGATGAAAGAGCCTCGATAGAACACCGAGCCACTTCGGTCAATCTTATATTACAGTGCTCTTTTCTTGAGTTTTCGATGAATGCACTTCGGGAGCATGCTAGATTCGAAACCGCGCATATGCATTTAGTGTCTTGGATTTCCTTGCTGCTAGCGAACTTGATCGATATGCAGCCTCGCGTGGTGACCTGGCTAGTGCAAAAGGACTTCATAGCGTTGTGGATTGATCTATTGCGGACTTACTTGGAGGAGGATGCGGTCCTTCGTGCACTGCTGTTGGTGCTGAAAAGTGTGTTCAAGCGAGTCTCTGGTTCACCTGAACCCTTCTCAGGGATTGGGAAGAGTTATTCGTCCGCTGAGCAAGGGATCTCTAAGCACGAGTCGGAGCCCTTGTCTAATGAGGTTCCGCTGGAGGGGGCATCGGAAGGTGCTTCTCTTAGTCGAGGAGCGGATTCGTGTCCAACGAGCGCGTTTCCACTTCATGATGGGTCCACCACTACGGAGATTTTTTATACACTTGACACGTCTGACTCCTTGAGCGTGAACACATTTCTTTTATACGCGTCATTATCGAAGCAGTCGTGCCGTGATGCGCTGCTGGATATCCTTGTCTGCGTCCTTGAAAGGGAGGCGGCCGGACTGTGCAATCACGAGACGTTGAGTTCTACTGATATTGCACTGGAAATACTCAAGCATGTGCGGAGTTTAGGGCTGCTGGCACCCACGAAGAACGGCAATGCTGAGTCGCAGTCAGTGTTTGATATTGTGATGATGAGGCTTGACATAGCTTTATTACAATTACAGAAGAAGTTGCCAACAAGCGATGCTTTGCTAAAGAACATTGAGTGCGCTCACTTGAATATTACCGCTTAAATTAAATTAGAAAGGGTGAGAAGCAAGATCGGAATCGACGCCGATCCTAGGGTTAAAAAAAATTTTTTTCTATTACCTTGGAAGCTTGTTTATATTTTCACCTTCCCACTTTCTGATGTACAAAAGCAATACACTATTTACAAGGACGATTCACTTGAGCGGGAGAACTGTTTCCTACACAGGGATTATTGCGTATTATATGTCTATATATGTACATCACCTGCTTTATGATTGCAGTGTAGTAATCGTAAGCACAGAAGGATTAGTGATGATAGTGTTTCTGCCTTACTATCAGTTTTCTAGGACTATTTTTTCGATGTGACACCGATTTCCATTATGTGAAGCAAATACATTACTGACCTAGAGGAGAGTGCCAACTAGGAATGTGTACTATCGACACTACATTAAAGGGAAAAAAGGAAATAAAATGATATTATTCTATTCCATTTAATTTTTATGGATACTCTACATCTGTAATAACCCGTGTGATCTTTTGTTATCCTTATGTACAAAGGGCTATAGCTTTCACATCGGAAAGATATTTAGACTTGGAAAAAGAAACTATTATCTATCGTAGTCTTTATTTGTTTTGTTCGCGATATGAACATAAAGTTTTTTTTTCCACAGTTTTTGTGTGACTGATTTTTTGTTCTGTGGCCTTTTAATTCAGAAAATATATTGTTGAACCTTAGCGTCTACGCTTTGTGGTTTTAATTGCATACAAAGGGAGCCGATTTTTTTCATTATACAGTTTTTTCTCACTAAATTAATTTATTTAGTAGTAATACTATAAAACGTTTTTTAGATCAAAATGAACGAGATACATGCTTGTGTATCCGGCGAAGGCAGCCCATCGAATGCCGCTTTCCTTCCCGCTTGCATTGGATTTGACCACTCAAAAGTCTTCCATAGTGAGTTTTCAACCGCCAGCCCAAGATTTATAAGCAACATGAAAATTTTAAGCGAGCAGAATTCTGCGCGCTCGAGCGAGTGGCACGCCGTAGTCTACCATAGAGGATGTCGTTGCGTCCTCACCTTTTCCGAGAAGACCGACAAATTGGTGCTGTTTGAGGAGCCGAAACACTCGAATGGCAAGCGAAAGGTGCTTCTAGATATTCCCATGTGTAAGGTTTTAAACTTAGAGACATCCGATGAGCGTGCCATGCGTGAGATTCAGTGCCAGGGGCGTCGCAAAGGGAAGTCACTGCAACTCAGCTGTATGTCCAAGCGTGGACACGATTTCTTTCCACCTTGGGAAGACAAGTTCATGAACCTTAGATACTCTACGCACATGTTCCCTGGCCATGAAAACAAACACTTGCGTTCTACAGTACTTTGGTATGACGGCAGGGGACCCCGCGGTCTGGAATATCTTCAATGGCTTGTTGAGGATAGCTATCACTCGTCCAAGCACAAATCATTTTCTTCTTCCCCCCGCAATCCCCCTGGCGACACTCAAATAGTCCGAAGGGATCGTGCTGAGGGGGTTCACCGGAATGATGAACCACGCTTAACGCACTATTTTCTCTACCACGTCTGCCTGAGGGAATCGGTGGTCAAGAAAAGCATCCACATGATTGAGTTTTGCGTCCTTGAGGAGCCCCACTATTTCGACCAGGCATCGAAGTTGCAAAACGCGGTCCTCCGGCGGGTTTACGGGGCCAGGCCGAAAACCCTCGAGGTTTTCATCAGTCCCAAGTCGGGCAAGGGCAACGGCGAGAGCATCTTCCGGGATAACCTGAGGCCTATCCTGGATGTCACGCGGCACAAGACAAAGGTTACCATCACCAGGCGCGCACACGAGTGTGAGGACTTCGTCGCGGACTTGAAGAATCCCTTGGATGAGAACTACGTAGTGGTTGTCGTTGGCGGGGACGGGATGGTGCAGGAGGCTGTGAACGGACTGCATCGGAGGAAACTTGCGTTGATTGCTCAGATGCGGGCCGAATGCGAGGCTGCGGAATCGGCGACGCCGACTCTTGACATGTCTTCAGGGGTTTCTTCACTTCGAGGTGAGTGCAATGCGTGTCTGTCCGGAGCGGATGCCAGTGCCGAGGAGGGCGTAGCTTCGTGCGTTGCGTCGCCTCCTTGTGCTGCTAGAGGGAACAATGAGACACAGAAAAAGTCTTCGACATCGAGTTTGACTCCCGTGTTTGACATCTTCTTGAGCCACGGTTGGGATGCGCTGATGCCTCTTATTGCCACCGTCCCTTCCGGGAGCGCGTGTGGCTTAGCGAAAGCCCTAGATTTGATGAGTCCCACAAAGGCTGCGCTCTCATTGGTTCACCATACAACGTGCAGACTAAGTCTTCTGAATATGAAATTCAAGCGCAATGCAGACCTCTTTAACTTTCACTGGAAGAGGTGGTCAAGTAAGAAACGTATGGCAGCCATGAAGAAGTTTGCGTCCTATCGTCAAAGCTACTCTGAGGAAATAAAAGAGAGACTTCCATGGAGGAAGTCCTCGTCGACATCCCATCTATCTCCCACGACTGTGAAGGCAAAGAACTCCAGCAAGGACAACAGGAGCGTCCCAAGTGGCCATCATTCACCGAATAATATCAGCTTAGCAGAGTCTGGAGGTAAGCTAACGGTACCTACATCGTCAAACACTTCCATCACTTCATCTTCTAAGGCGAATTTCTCCTCTCTGAATGTTCAGAAGCCTTTCTTCAAAGATGGCACCTCCTTGTACACCGATCCGGTCTCGTATAGCCTTGGAGCCCCTGAATTTCAAGAACGTGTTGCTTTCATGTCATTATCGTTCGGGATACCTAATGACGTGGATCGCGGCAGTGAGCCGTTGCGTTGGATGGGAAATGCACGCTTTGCCGTTTTTGCCGCCTTTATTTTACTGTCAGGGGTGCGCAAGTATAAGGCGACTATACGCTACCTGCCCTGGATCGATGATAAGGGCCACCGTCTAGAGAACATCGACGGGGCGGGCGACCCGGAGGCGCTATCGCACTTCTTTTCTTGCACGATGCGGGATAGCTGTCCACACTGCCAGAAGTATGCTGATCCCTCCCCGAATGGTCTTGACTTGCTGGAGAGATCCCGGCTTAAGGCTTTGGATGCAAGTTACAATTTACATAAGAAAACTACGAATGGTGGCGTCTTCACAACTTGTGAGGGTGCTGGTTCGTTTCTGAAGACTGACGATGGCACTTCTGATGTCGATGTTACCTCTTCCTTCACTTCGACGAGTGCCCAGCGGCGAATGCTGATGTCTTGCAGTGATGCGGATCTCCTGAGAGAGGACCAAGTCGACTTTGACTGTGAAAGCTTGCCGTGGGTAACGGTAAGTGGTGAGTTTGTTGCGATTCTTTTATGCAATATCTGCGACCTCGCACGGGATATAGCTATGGCGCCCTTCTCACATCTTTCTGACGGCGCGATTGACATTGTTTTCTACCGAAGCAATCCCCAGAACCGGTCGAAATCGCACGTTACACGTACCGACATCTTCCATTTCTTCAATAGTTTGGGGGATGGGACGCATATTCGGCAACCGTACACAAGTTACATTAAGGCGCGTGCGGTCGAGATAAAGGTAGATTCGGGGATTAGCATGTCTGATGGTGAGATGATGCCCTTAAGTTCTGTTAGGCTAACGAAAATTAGAGACGCCATTCGTATTGTTCGGGCTGAATAGGGGCGTGTCTACAGTATATGGAATCGCATCAATTACCAGTTTCATTTTTCGCTGACTCCAGGGTTGCTGCTAGCTATTGAACAATTTTGCGGTACGTGTTTGCGATTAGACCAATAGCTGCTGTTGCTTTCTGCTTTTGCCTTCACTAATGGTATCTCTTTTTCTTTCTATTGCACTTCTTAGCCTACTGTAACGCTATGTTCATCTCAGTAGAGTCTTGTAGGCGTTGAATTTATCGCTCAATTAAAATTTCAGGTTTCTTGCCTTTTTCATTATTATTGGTAAAAATATAGCAATTTTTTTTTAAGAGCTGCACAAACTTCACTTCTTGTATGTGTATTGGTGAAATGGTTGATTTTTTGTCGAGATGCCCTGTTCCCTACCACTTTTGAAGGTATAGCATACGGTGCACATCGTGAATATGTGTGATTGCTCATCCAAAACTAGTATATTTTTACCTCTTTGGTTCTTCAATAATTGTTTATCACGACTTAATTTTTCTGTTGGTGAGTATCTTTTTTTCGTAGAAGTTTTACTAAAAATAACCTACATAAGCTTCGTGCAGATATTTTTTCCTTCTTTTTTAGGAGGTGCGGGGATCCTGGACAGGATGAAGTATGTGTATGGATAGGGTAAATAAAGCGCATTCAGAGCACCCTTCAAAATGGAATTTTTGATTTTTTTTAGAAATACACCATTTTACTTACGTTATTCGAAAAGTATCGAATGAAAATATAAACTTTTACTATGGATACTTTGAACAAATGCTAAAGACGGATAATCTCCTTATTGCGAAAGTCTGAAAATCACGCTCCCACAGATGTATGGGTGAAGCCATAAGTTGAATTAATGTAATTGCGTTTTTGGTATAGGTGCGCGTATTTTATACTTATTTGATCAACATAATCCTGATGGCATGTGAATTTGCTCAGAGTAGTGTTACACAATAATATGTTAAAGAAGCTCAAAATTGGAGTTTTTGATCGCTTTTCCCATAGTGCAGGCTCCGATTTCCTTAATTCTCTTGTTTTTACCCACATATTTTGTACATTTTGCAGTACTAGAACAACAATCTATTGTTTAATTGAACCAAAAGCGTATGAAAACGATTAGGATGATACAAACGGGTGAAAGATAGGCAAATTTTTTATGAGAAAGTACGGTGTTAAACCTAAGAGCGACACTTGGGGGAGACCTTGGGGTGCCTCTTACAATCTTAATTTGACTAGGCCCATTCTTTTACACAATATCACGAGCCGTGTTTTGCTTAATCGTGTACAAGAGAACTCGCGGAGAGTGAATCGTAGGGATGAGGGAGAATGGTCTGGTAGAGATGATATTGGCTTGTCTTGTCGAGGCCGGTACGAGCAGCCGCTTCCTGTAAGGGGTCAACCACCACAGTCACCGCATCGCAGTAGCTATCGATCACGCGTCGACTCAACGCGGATTGGCGCCTCGGATCTCCCGGAGGAGTTTGCAGAAGTCTTGATTGGTGTTTTACAACGCCTCCACGAGGATGAGGCAGTTAATACTGGCGCCAAGTTGTTTTCATTTTCAGAGCGAAGTGCTACGAAAGCTGACCTCGGGTGGCCTTCACCGGTGACGGCTGCAGAGGCAGCGTCAGATACTTTTTCCAGCATTTCTGCTGGGCCTATTGGCGGTGAGGGTCGACACCTTCCCTGCAAATTTGTGAGCACATCCCCAGATGACGGTTCTGAAGCGCTGATGCGCGCTAAAAATGCTTCTGTGGAAAGACAGACATTGATGGGAGTTGATTCCTTAAGTTTAGCATCGGACTTGGGCGATTTAGCGTATTTGATCGAGTTGGGGTGGACGGGGGCAATATCCACTGAAGACGCTCAGGATCTTCCTTCGGGGGATATGAGCCAATTACCTATGGTGAAATCCGCACCATCGTATCCCTTTCCCACGCAAAGCGTATCATCAGGCGCACTTTCCAAGGATATCCACCATACAAGCAACCCTTCCCGTGACGTTCGTTATCTTCTAACACTCGGAACTCAACCGAATTCTGGCCACCACGATCAGCCGTGTTCCGCCTTGGTTCAGGCGACAGCTCCCGCCCTTCAAGCTGCGACAGAATTGCTTCTTCGTGGACTTGATGTTAAGGCGCTACTGCGAGGTGGGACTCTCGATGGAATTCGCATTGCACATAAGTGTCTTAGTCAGGCCGATTTTTCGTTTATTCAATGGCGTCAGGTTCACGTGGAGGGGTGCGACTTGTCTCGTGGACTGTTTTACGGAGCTATTTTTGGGGAGGAGGTTAGCTTTACGCGGTGTAATTTTGAAGGAAGTATTCTCAAGGGCGTGATGATTCATGGGAATGTTCAATTTACTGACTGTAGTTTCCGGCTCGCGTCGCTTGGTCTCATTTATAAATCCCATTTGAATGAGGACACTGATTGCACCAATAAAGGGAGCTCATTGTCATCATACAGACGTTCGGGGAAGACCAGGCGGACTGATCTACGTTTTGACCGATGTGATTTCGACTTGGCTAGCTTTGAAGGTAGTATTGGACTCAATGATTCGCGTATCTTTGCTAACTGCTTTAACGAGCAAAACTCATACAAATATCCACTACACACATCAACAAGTGGTTGATAATGTAGTGGTCGAAATTGAGCGAGGCGAGGGACAACATCATCAGGAGGCTCAGAGCTTTTCTGATCGATACTAAGGGATGACATGGTGGTTGATACCTTTGTCGAGAGGGCTTAAAGCGTCGAGATACCGCTTTATTGTATTTCATTTGATGTTTGCTAATGAGGGTCTCATAAAGATTAAGGGAAAGAGGGCTGAGTTCACCTCTTACAGATACTCTTCTGATGCAGTGCACATTCTTAATTGGCAAAATTTTGCTTCTTTTTGTCTGCAAATTTTCGAGATTCTTATCAGTCTCGCCACTTCTATAGACTTTGTGGTCTTATCCTTATCTCTTGTATCTAAGAATTCTACTTATTAGTCCCTTGGAATTTTAAGGAACATTAGTATTAGTTCCGTAGGTTCTTTGTTGGACATGATGACAAAAGTGCGTGAAGACCCATGGCCGAGTGTTGAAAAGCAGGTTGAGACGATGATGGCGGATCTGGCAGTGCAGATGCAGCACTTGCACGACATGGAGAATCCGTCGATCATTGCTGAGAATGAAGTTTTAGACGCTATTGCTAACTGTAAAGAAGTTGTTGAGGACATGCGCTTCGCGTACGATAGCGCCGCAGAACACCCGGAGTCCTTTTTCATACCTGCTGATGAATTTCAACGTCGTGCCGAGTGTCTTCGTAATTGGGAGCAGGATATTGCGCGGATGCAGCGAGCAGGTGATCGTATCCGTTTAGCTCATCGCGCGCGATTGCAGAATAACGAGGCAATATTGAAAAATGCGAAGCGAGAAGGCGATGATTTTTTGCTCCAAGGGCATCAGGCACAACAAAACATTATGCAAACTGACGAACAAACATTGGAACGTCTTTCGGGTGGCATTCAGCGTGTGAAGGAAACAGCGGTGAACATCAACGAGGAGATGGCAGCACAGGAGCATGTCCTAGATAATATTGATCGTGGGATGCTCCGTGTGCAGATGCGACTTAGTAACACTATCAAGAAGGTCGGTCAACTGATTGACAAAACGAGCGATCGAGGTAAGATGATATGTATTGCGATACTATTTCTTATTTTGATTGTGCTTATCTTCTTCATTTTGAGGTAAGCAGGATGAATAGCCATGATGGAAAACGTTCTCCAGCATAGCCGTTTTAGAGCAAGAAACGTTTTCATTTTTTTTGTACTTTTTTTTTTGCGTGATGGTCGTATTTTTCTTGCCTTTTTAATTATTCAGGCTTGTGCTTCTTGTATCTAAGAATAAGGCCTACACAATTTATTTTTTTCTTACTATTGCTTTGGTATGCATTAATGCTGTTATTTCCTGCACATATATATGTGTATATATGAATATAAATATTCATGTGCGCTTTAAGGATTCCAAGCTTTATTCTTCATTTTTTCTTGCTTTTATAGTTGCACTTAAAGGAGCATCGCGAGTGCCATTCAGATAACAACGACCAATCTAAAACCTTGAACCGAAATTAGTTTTATTATATTGGTTGTAACTTTTCGTTTTCCTCGGAAAAAAATGAGACTTCACGGTGTTCAATCACGTTACGTGCTGTGCTACGTCTTGCTTTGGTTCTGTCTCACCTCGTTCGCCGTTAGTGGGTCGGATGTGGAGCAGGGCGTGACGATTTACGGTTTGCTGCAGGTCCCGGAGTCCTACTTTTCCCATCCCGACAGCCAGAGCCCGCTCAACCAAGTCCAGCCCGGTAGTGTTCTGCTCACCAGCGCCCTTCACACCTACCGTGTACCGGTCCAAAAGGGCGGCCTCTTTGTAGTGCCGTTGATGGCCTACGGCACCTACCTCCTGCAGGCTGACTTTCATGATTTCATCTTTCCCACTGTCTTGTTAGAGGTGCAGTATAAGGAACGCGATCGAACGCATGGGCAAATGAAGGGCGAGCGTGTTCCTGTGGTTCACGCCTATGCAAATGACTTCCCCGTGCGCCCGCTCGATGGCACTGGAGTGGATGATATGAACCCCATCGTTATTCCAACTGAAGGTGTTCATTCGTACTACGTTCCTCGTGAAGAGTTTCACTTTACAGAGATCTTGAAGAACCCGATGATTTTGATGATGCTGCTTTCTTTTACAATGTTTGGCCTTGTCAAGCTATTTCCAGAGGAGGACCTTAAGGAATCTCAGAAGGTTTCTAGGGAATGGCAGAATAAACTCGTTAAGAGTTCAAACAAAGCAATCAGCAATAAAACTTAGAAGTGAGGAAAATGATTTATTTATCGAGCGAAGTCTTAAGTGGAGTGGGAGATATGGGCATTCGATACATGTTAATTGTTACGATTGTGTTATTATATCTAATAAGTTGAAGAAAGGGGAAAATAATGAATTGGATAAAATTGGTCTCTCCAGTATGATTTAGTGCGCTATATTAATAATTGCATTCCCTTTGAGATCTTGATGGCATGTTGTAATATAATGCTTTCACAATTTCAACAAATGAAGTGTTTGATGCTAGACAATGATCCACGCAATGAGTCGTGTAGCCGAGGTAACAGAGGAGTAATTTTCGAAGTATTGAAAAAGTTTTGCAATGTCTACCTAAATACGATTTGTTTCACTTCCTTTATGAGCTAGATACGGCTGGTGGAGAAGTGAGAGCATTAGCAAGCTTTCTTAATAAATGTATAAAGGGTAGTACAAATGCCTTAAAATGTGATATCATAAGAATGATAGCTGTGAAGCAAATATACATATTCATATTCATATCAAATTAATATGCGATTATTTCTATAGTTTTCCAGATAGGAGGACGTTAAAGACATAGACAATAATTTAGCAATTTATAACGTTCAAAACTATGAATAGGAATTGATCTGACGATAAAGAAACAAATCGATTAAAGTGCGTCTTCATGGGATTCTTAGTTGTCTAGCATCGACACCACTGAAACACGACACAATTGCGGTGGTCAGGTGGGGAGTATGGGATGCTTTGCATGTGAAACTCTGCATTCTGGAGGGTGACATAACAAGAGTGTTGTGAATAGGGTTCAATTATGAGGCTTCTGAAGGTATCCTGAGATTACACCACATGAGCACCAACACACTAAGTGCGGCAACCGTCTCGCGATTGAACCCATGTTAACTTTTATGGTGCAGTGAATTCAAATAGATGAAGGCTCAACTTGGGTGTGAAGGATGAGAGAGAGGAAGAGGGGGGTGTAGATGGACAGACACCAGAAAATGGATTCAACTTGGAAGGAGACAAATCAGGCATGATTTCTTCTGGTCCAAATATTATGTGCTTGATACATTAGTCGTTATTAGTATTACTACCGCTGACAACGCTTGATAGTTTCTGTCTTTATCGCTCTTCACCTTTGTCAGTGATCTAAATAAACCCATTAAGGTAACTTTTTCCCATCATAGCTGTTTCTATACGTTCTTAAGACGCAGTAAGAAATATACTGTTGAATTAATCAAGTATGTCCCTAGGGGCTAAGCTAACGTTCTTTCTCATTCTGATCACTTTCCTCATCGTCAGTGTGGTCTCGATACTCCTTGGACATGCTGCTGCCGGCTTTGGCACCGATTCGAGCTCCGACATGAAGGGCATTACTGAGCTATCATCGAGTAGCTTTGCTGGGTTTGCTGGGGGGAATAAGTCCGCCTTGGTGGAGATCTATTCGTCGTCGTGTGGCGACTGTAGTCGTCTGTCTGATTCTCTCACACATATGTTAAATACTCTTGACCAAAACGCCAATGTCGGGGTGCGCTTCAGCATTGGGAAGCTTGACGCTTCAAAGTTTCCCGAGTTGGGCAAGCAATTTGGGATAACACGCTATCCGACTCTTCTTTACTTCCTACCGGGGAAAAATATCCCGTCGAAATTTGTAAATGCCGACGATATTGAGGAATATTCTAGTTTTCTCAAGCGTATAATGCATGACAGCGGTATTAACGTGCCAGATATACCAGTTCGGCCTGATCCACCAGTTCGGCCTGATCCACCAGTTCGGCCTGATCCACCAGTTCGGCCTGATCCACCAGTTCGGCCTGATCCACCAGTTCGGCCTGATCCACCAGTTCGGCCTGATCCACCAGTTCGGCCTGATCCACCAGTTCGGCCTGATCCACCAGTTCGGCCTGATCCACCAGTTCGGCCTGATCCACCAGTTCGGCCTGATCCACCAGTTCGGCCTGATACACCAGTTCAACCTAATACACCAAGAGTTGTGAGGGAGTTAGACCCGACAAGTGTCCAGGAGGTTCTTAAAACTGATCGGGAAAACTCCGTTCTGCTAACCTTTTATGCTTCCTGGTGTGGACATAGTCGTAGGCTCTTAGGTATCCTTGACCAGCTTGTTTTGAGCTACACTAGAAATCCGAATCTTCTTATCGCCAAATTAGATGTTGATAAGTGGAATCAATGGGGTTTAATGAAGAGGCTTACTAAGTCTAGCGGGGTTCCAACGATTATTTATTTACCTAAAGGAGAGGACATTATCGATGTGTACCGTGGTTTTCGTGAGTTGTCCTCACTCGAGAAATACCTTGGAAAATTTTAGCGTGCCTTTAGCTCAGCGAAGCAGCATGGCTTCCTTTAGTTTTGCTCATTTTCTTCACAAACACGAAGGAGTTCTAATGACATGTGATCGGCGATTATTTGTTGTCACATCAAACATGTGGATATAATATAGTCAACCTGTTTGTGGCAAATGTGCATATGTTATAATAGAAAATTTACCATTCATATATGTGTCAAAATGATTTTATTTTTAACCGTAATGTATTCTTTTTTATCTTAGGAAACTTGAGATATGTGACTATGTGTATCTTTAGCTTGATCTTTGAGCACTATTTTTTATTTAGATTCTTTAAAGAAATGTAAAGTGAGACAGGAAGCATAAATAATGGGGTCATTTTTTTATTTAATGATCATAGTTCTTACTTGATATGATGAATTAATTATTTTTTCATCTATATCTCTCCATTTGCTAAGATGATTACTCTAATTTTATGAATCGTATTGTGGGATCACCATTAAGTGCCCTTAGTCGTTGCGATTAGAAGAGTGAGTTTTATCCACTGGGGGTCCATTAGCGCATATACTTCGTGTCGTTTTGATGGTAAGTGCGATGACATTTTACTCCCATCTTCATCTTGTTCGCTTGTAGAAGTTTTGTGACCCCCTTTTTTTCTTACATTCAGTAGCAATATTGGAATTAGTTTCTTTCTGATACGAGAGGACTCTAGACTGTACTTGAAGCGTGAGCCAACCTCCGTTTTCTTTGCATCAGTCCACCTCACTGACCACCAGAGCGGAGGGCAGGGTGAGGGAAGTATACCCCCGAAAACAAAAAGGTGCTTGTGTAGAGAGTATGCATCAGAAAAAAGATAAATAAATTAGATCAAGCAAATTTATTCATCTATACTCTTTGCATTACTACAAGAAAATGGAGTATTTGCGCAGCTGTCTTCCAGGTGTTCGTTTCCGCCGTGCGCGACTCCATGACGCCGCACCGCTGCGGGAGTGTATGGATTCGTGGCAGCTGAGCTCGGACGGTGTTCCATCCCAACATGCTTCCTGGGATAAGCCTGAAGGTGGGTCAGACGTCTTTGTGGACCTCATTCAGGCCTCCTATTTATGCATTTCGGCGGTATCAAGCACGCAGGAGAGCCTGTTGCTGGGGTTCCTGGCGTTAGGTACAGGGCCTCGGCTCGGCGTTGCAGCTAGCATTAGCGCCGCGCAAAAATCAGCCTCTCCGGTTGAATCTTCATTCAATGTGGAGGAGAGGTTAGTGGCCGCACTTAATGAGCCTCAATGGGATGATGTTCTGCGCCGTCTAGCCTATGTAGCCGTTGACGAGGGTATGGATCAGAACAAGTCCCTTGATTCCATCCGACCCTGCAATACATTGTGGTTAAACATGCTCATGGCACCGCCTTCGACTTTTCATTCGCAGCGTTTTTCCCCTCGATCCACCAATGACACGGGGACGCTGTTGAAGCGCACGCCCCATGGCGGACTACACAAATATGGAGAGGCAACTCTTCAGAGTATCACCAAGCAAAAGCAGGAGGAGGAGTGTGGCGGCGTCTCGAAGTTCGCGTACACCTCTATGGAGCTAACTCGTGAACTCCTTGCGGTGGCTCTGAGCGCGACGCAGGGGATCGAGAACCTTTTGTGTCCGCTTCCATTGCTATCTTTGCCGTCCAAGGCGAAGGACGGCGATCTTTTCCCGCAGTTTCTTGGGATGGGCACCCTCTTGGCCCCCACTCTCAGGCACTTTCCCGGTGCCGGAGCGCTGCCATCCGTTTTTGCGCAGCGGCAGAAAATTCTCCTCTTGCCCCGACAAAGCATCCTGCCACGTTTAAACATCCGCCACGGCTGCCAAGAGGATTACGATGACTTCGTCCCCCTTCTCCTTAATGGTGTCGGCGTGCACATCCGGTTGCCTAATGAATTTTATCTCGAGGAACTTCTTAAGGATCAGGATGACACCCACAAGGTGCTTGTTGCGGAGAATCCTCAGACCTACGAAGTAGTCGGGTTCGCTTGTGCCCACGTGATTTCTCTCACCGAGCATCATGTGCTCTCGAGGTCCTATCAGATGGGGACGTACGATAAGTTGTTCGATAAAAAGGTGGGTTCAGTCTCGTTGTCTGCCAAAGGCGGGTCCGCAGCGGCGGCAGCCACGCAGATGGTACAAATAGACTTCCTGTATTGGGATCCGGACTACGAGGGGTCCTCGTTGGACTTGCTTCGTGGGCTGTTCCGCGCCTTCCCGACGTGTTCAGATGCCTTTATTGTACTTCCACATACCACGCGGGACTCGAGCCTGTTGAAGCATTTCCATTACGTTCCTATTCGTCCGTATGAGCCATATGTCAGTCGGGATGACGTCGCGCCCATGCCGGAAGGTTTATGGATTTGTTCGCGTGACAGCTTTTCAACGGCCTGTGTGGGGTTAGTGCGTTCGTTAGAGGAGGTTGCTGAGGTAGAGAATGGGCTGCTACGAACTCAGACCTACGATATAACCTATGATGAGATGGAGAGACTTTCCTCAGATTTACGCCGCTCGGTGCTTGTGGATGTGCCAAATCAGGACCAGCCGGATGGTGCATGCCTTGTTGATAGCGATTACACTTCAAAAGAGGGTTTCAATGGCTCGAGAGCCATTGTCTTCACCCTTTCACGTATCTCTTCGGAGTGGCAAACATCTACTCCTACAGAGTTGGCTGGTGTTGCTTCCCTCTGCAGGGTTACGGTGAAAGGGCTTCATGCTCTGCGTGCCAACTATAACATTGATAATTATGTTTATTTCTTCTCGCGACGCGGGCGAGACTACGCAGCCACAGATATTCACGCACCAGCGTTCCACAACTATGCCGAAAGCTTCAATCCATGTGAGGTAAAGGACATGTTTATGCCAACTATTTTGATTCGTAGCATGTACGTTAAGCCAGTCTATCGGGGTTGGATTCGCTTTTTTGTTCGAGAGCTCTTAAGACTGTGCAAGGCTGACATCGCGGTGTTGTTCCCCGTAAGAGGGCAGGGACAACTGTTTCCTCCTCTAGTTAGGGAGTTCCTCCCTTGCCAGGCTCGACGCGTGGTGGAGCAGACGATAATAGGAGACTCTACTGAGGGGGCGTCGGTGTCGGCGATTGATCCGGCAGCTCTTGGATCCCTTTTCATCGCCACACCTCGCTACTTGGGGGATGAAAAGGTTAGCTTGTATGCGCGTATCGTGGTGATTGGTGCCGGCGCGACGGCTTTGTCTTTTTTCCATCGACTTTTAAGCATTCCTTACGTGCGCTTTGTCAACCTTGTGCTTGTCTCCACTGACGGCTTTCCGCTCCACGCAAACCAGGCACGGGCTGACATCGCCGGGGCGCACGTCGACGGCCTCGGCAGTCAGCACAGGGGAGCGTGGCTGGCGGATACAATGGAGTTGCTCGAGCGCGAGCACCACTTTATTGCCGTAAGTCAGGCTATTCGCGTCGTCGCCGGGAGGCTGGTGGACATTGACAAAGCTAACCGTTGTGTGGCCATCGACAACGCCGTTTTTGAGCCCTATGACTATTTGATCTTAGCGACCGGGCGGCAGTACGTCGTGCCGCCGAGCATTCTCCAGCTGCTCCAACAGGAGGGGCGCGGCGTGCCGGAGAAGTGCATTATTCCTCTTAACGACGCCGCTGCCTTCCACCGCGCACGAGAGTCACTGGATAACCTCAGCAAGAACGTGAATGGCGTGCCGAACGTGCTGGTGTACGGCTCGTCGTTGGACGCTTATTCAGTGGTGACGGCCATCCTGCAGCGTGAAGGCTTTTCACCCCAGCGAGTGGTGGTGTGCAGCCGCGACCCCCGCACCCCGCATGTCGACGAGGCGTCGTCGCAGGCGGCGCTCACCGTGCTGCGTTCGCTCGGCACGAACGTGTTTCGTGGCTTTGACCTCGGACGCATCGAATTCAACGAGGATGGAGGGCTGACTTCGGTGGTGCTGGAGCCCGTGCCCGCGACGGAGTCCGCCCACGCTGCGGCGTCTCCCGTGGAGCTCAGCTGCGGCCTGATTTTGTGTGTGGAGGATAAGGATATCGACCCCAGAATCCTTTGTGCGCTTAATAAACGTTCCATTGTCCTTGATGGCCGTATCATTGTGGATAAGGACTACCAGACCACCGACCCGCGTATACTCGCAGCGGGCCCGGTGGCTATGTGGACTCGGCGCTACGGTGTAACCCCCAATTTTGAAGATTTTAACGCACGTGATGTTGGCTACGACTTGGCCTGCAAGGTATTAATCAAGCTCGGCTTCGCAGAATTCTCATCTGCGCACCTTTCAAAACAGGATGGCCAGGGCAATGGCAAGCCCTCCGATGACGTTACAAGCGCAGCCGCCGGCAATGGGGTACTTCCCACCTTTCAGTGCGATCCAAGCGTCGAGTCCGATACGATCGGGAGGTTTTTGAGGCGAGACGTGGAGCAAGCTGAGGGGGGGGGGGCGGCTGGCTTCCGCAGCAGGGGCAGGTGGGGCCGAATCTCTCGGTGTTTTCGACCCCGCGGGCGCGCCGCGTCGTGTTCCCGTTCGGCTTTGAGTACTTCTCAGTTGAGTGCGTCTCCTTCGCGGAGGACACGTGCGAGGTGCTGACTTGCTCAAACATCTGCAGCCTGTCCGAGATGCGGGACCGATTGTTGAGGGATCTAGATCGTTCCACATCTCTATACCCGAATGACATGGGGTCCGGCAGAGGGGGCTCTGATGTGGGCAGCGAGTGTGTCATGTTTACGGGCAGGCGCTCCGGCGGAGCTCCCGTATCGTCCTCGCAAGACGTCTTATCGATTTACATCAACCGAGCAAATCACACGATAGACGCGATACGGTATTTTGGTGATGGTCGTCCAGAGTTGTATAACTATATGGCTTTGATAGGCTACCCTGAGCTTTTGCTAAACCTGACCTTTCGGTACAAAGAGGCTGCCGAGCGCTCGCATTCTACCGGAGAAGCCAATCTGCCGCCAACATGTTGTCTCACGGCCGGTGTTCTAAATCATCAACTAGATCTTATCAACTACCTGAGACTGCCCTACTTCAGGACCATTTTTTCCGATCGTTTTGTTGCGTTCTTTGCATCATTACGGCAACGAATGCGACAGCATGAGGAATTCGTTCGCGTAGAGGAGCAAATTCTTGCGAAGCGTATGACAAAGGAGGCGTTTGAACCACTCACCAAGGATGAAGTTAATGCCCATATGAAGGCGCTGACTGACTCTAAGAAAGCATTTAGACAAGAGATCGAGTTGGCATTGGTTCGATTTCTGCACGAAAATAAGGAGTTTAGACCTAATATTACGTATTTGCCCAATATCAGGCACTTTGTGGACAAGAATGAGCCGATTGTGTCGTTAATGTAGAATTTCAACATTTTTTTTGCGTTTGATATTGCTATTGCTGATTTGTGTTGGCAAAGATATTGAACTTCCTATAGGATTTAGGGTTTCCCTTCTATCCCATTATCACTTCTCAGATGTATCAAATCATTTTGGTCTGCATTACCGATTAAATTCTTTTTTACAAGACATTTTCCCAGTTTGAATTCCTAAATGTATTTCTACAAGGAGGGTAATGATTCTTCTTCTTACCGGTACTTCGTGAGTGCACGCCTAACACTTCTTTCTTATTTTGTTTTCCACAAACGCATAGAATAAAAAAATTCAACGCAGTATTCACGAATAATTTTTTTTCAAATAACCTCTAATAAACTTTCGTATCAG
>HF955081.1:87664-98111 GCA_000582765.1 Phytomonas sp. EM1 | reverse complement strand
CCTTCATTGAGGCCAGTTTTATTTAAAGATTCTTATTTGAAAAAACCATGTCTTGGGAAGTTTATTATTATTATTTCTACACACCTTTTCTATATTGATGTCGTGTCTCTGAGAGTGCACTTATCAGTAAACGAAATTTCAGGCCAGATATGCACAAATTTTTTTCCCACTATTATTATTATTATTGTTATTAATTGTATTTATTAATTATTCACTAACAATTTAAGATTTTTGTGTCTAAGATGACTTTTATGGCTGCGCTATGCAAGTTTTGTGATAAATGGAAAAAAAGCGGCGGTAATAATTACGAAAAAATGCCGTTTATTTTTGCCGAAATATCTGGGTAACTGTTTTTTTGTCATGATATATGCATTGTAATTATAGAATCTTTTTTGTTGTCTTCTTTTTCTATTCTATGTATGAAAGATGTATCAGAGGATGGGCTAGCTATTAGCTTAAGTTGAGGTCTGTTTTTTCTTCTTTTTACCATAGAACATTGATTCCTGTTTAGTGTCTATCCTTGTTCTGCACTACTCTATGCGGCTATCCCGCCGCTTTTTGGCGCTCCCTCTGCGATGCTTTCACCGGTTCACCACCGCGCCCTCCCATCTCCTCCGCGGTGGCCTTCTCCCGGCCTCGCCCTCCTTTCCGAACCCTCGGTGCTTTTCCTCCCCCAGTGGCGGTGACGTCCACTCGGAGGTAGAGGAGCCCTTGTTAAGCACCCCTGACGAGGTCGAGGCCGCCTTTCGGGGCTCCGTTGCGGCCCGCACCGTGGGCAACGCGTACCTCCGCCGCTACCTCCAGCGCCTCCCGCCGAAGGATCACACGCTCGGCGTGGCGGCGATGACAGGGGCGCGGGGGTCGGGGCTCGTCCTCACCGCGCCCACCTACGAGGCCCTCCTTGAGCTGCTTATTCGCGCCGGGCAGCTGCGGGCGAGCCTGGAGCTCCACCAGGAGATGCTCCAGCGGCGTCTGGCCCCCACCGCGCACGCCTACGCTCTTCTCATGCAGCTCTGCCTGCAGCGAGGGATGGCGAGGGAGTGCCAGAGCTTGTTCAAGGACATGCAGCGGCGCGGCGTGAAGCCCTCGTCGGAGAACTACGAGCTGATGATCAAGGCCCTGGCGGCGGAGAACCCGCCGCAGTGGGAGTTGGCGATCAAGATCTTCGACAAGCTCTCGCGCGAGCGGAATTCCCCGTCCATCAATGCCAAGACCTACAACGCCCTCATGACGGTGTACGTGAACATGGAGCCCTTTGATTGGCGTGTGGTGTATAATTGCTATCATGAAATGCGCAGCCGAACCCCACGAATCCCGCTGGAGTGGGAAAGCTACCTGATCCTTCGAGGAGCACTTCTGAAAGGAAAGGCTGGATATGTACGACGATTCTTGACGTTCTTTGACGCGTGGGTGGCCACCACAGAGTTGGCTTCTTTGGGCTTCCTGAAGGGCTTGCTTGTTTACTTCGCGGTGATGTGGGTCATTAAGTCGATTTTTGGATATTTATTTGTTTTATACCTTGAGTCTATGGGGACGCCAAAGACGTCGGGGCCAGGGGAGTCTATACTCCCCCCTTAGGTGGGTCGCTGCTATCGTTATTGTTATGGCTATCGTTGCTTGTGGTCTACCCCTTTGTTGCTTTTTGAACCTTTTAAGTATTTTCTGCTGTAGTTCAGCCCTTTCGTTACGCCCTGAGTAGACTTGACTACTTCCCAAAAGAATGACAATTAAGGTTCCCCAATTTATGAAGTGCAGATCTTGCCGTACTTGATGAACAAGTCATTGACCTGAGGATGCGGCGTGCGGGAAAAAATAGGATTTGCCTTTTCGCTTTTCTTCTTGTATATGCATATTTTTAAAATTCCTTATGAGATCATATGTGCATCGATTTTTATTTTATATCGACTTCTTTATTACTCAGAGACCAAAACATTCATACGCCAGAAAAGTCTTAAGCGTTGTTGTAATATTTCTAGAATTCCCATCTTTAGATTTTCATCTATGGCCCTTAACACATTTTTCAAAGAGTTTCCACCGAACAGTGACGAGGCTAGACTAAAAGACGAGGTTCGTCAACTTGTTGAGGAGCACGATGTCTCACATCTTGAGAGCGCTTTAAAGACTGAGATGGACAATCTGAAAAAGCGCCAGAAATATGCAAATGAGCTAGCAAAGCAAAAACGATCGATTGAGCAAACCATATCGGAGTTATCAGAGGAGCTGAAGCACTTGAAAAATGTACGGACCAAAAAAGAGGAGGCATGCCGCGAGCTGGACGAGTTTACAAAGCGAAAGCGACAGATGAATGAGAAAATTAAGTTGGAGCTTCCGGAGATGCGTTTAGCATCAAAAAAAACCTTTTACGAGCGGCTAAAACAAGCTGAAGAAACGTTTGATGAAAAACGAAAGGATATCGCGAAACAAAAGGAGGAAAACGACGCGCTTGCGGTAGTGGTTGAGTCGCTACAAAACGAGTACGAAAGCATGCACACACAGATCAATGTTGAGCGTAAGGAGAAATTAGAGAAAATCAACAGCATTTTGGCAACAAACCAAAGCTTTGCCTCCAAGGTGGATGACCTGCACGTACGACTACAGGTTGTCGTACGTGAGAAAAGTACCTTACAGAGCAGCATCATCGCACTAAAGGAACAGTTGGCTGTTTACGAAGCTCAATACGAACACCTTAACTCTTCTTCAATGAAGCCAGAGGACATTCAGAGACTCCTGGATAAGCAGAAGGTGGACAGCGAGGCGCAAATGGAACGTATTCAACAGGAAAAGACGGAGGCGTTGAACCTTCGTGGGAAGCTTGAGAAGGAGCTGGCCGAGCTGCGCACTCGTCACGTCAGTCTTAAGAAAGAAATCCCAGACTTGGAGCGTGCGAAGGTGACGGCAGAAAAGAAATGCCGGAAAGCCCAGGAACACCTTCAAAAAGTATCCCAAAACACTCCTTAAGAAGGGGTAGCGTGAAGGAAGGAGAGTCTGACTGTGTGTGAGGAAGTCAAAGACCCTTTGAGGGGTTCCTGCACACTTGAGGATTATCCGATATGTGTAATTTTGAAAAGTAATGGTGTCTCTCCCAACAGAACCCTCCGGGGTGTTCCATATCCTTACACTTTTAACTGAGGGTGATGTGTAATAAAATTGTTTTTCTTGACTCATCTTCTTTTACTTCTATAATTTATATATTTATAGACTTTTTTTGAAGCGTTTTAGCCTAAGAATCCATTAAATCCTATTCCTTTCTTGCAACCGTAGTAATGCGTTTTACGTTTAAAGCACTGCGTAATACAATTAATTCCAGCAGAGGGGCTTCTGGCTATTACCCCCGCTTCCGGCCACGTCGATTAGTAATGCCGGTGGATACCAACGACGTGCATTCACCGAGGCGCTTTGGGAATCCCCTACATCAGAAGCACATCGAACAAGTGAATCTTCGGCGGAGCGTTGAGCGTCAAGGCGCAATTAAGCTCTCTAGCGTCCCCGCAGAACGCACCGTAGGGGATGCCTTCCGCCTCATGCTTCAAACATGTGAGTCTAATGGGTTCTTTGAGAGCTCGAAGAACTTCACGCCTCCTTCGCTTGTGTTGCTCGAGCGTCATCTCCAAGAATGGGAGCACCTCCAACAGCAGATGTTCAACGAAAAGGTTGACTCCGGCACGAATGCATCCACGTCGCCGCCAAGCCTGTGTGGCATTTCCTCGTCTTCCGCTACTTCGTCGCTTTCGGTGCGGGAGATCGACCGGATGTGGTCGCTTCTCGATCGCACACCGCTCAACGCCCCCGTCCACGGCTTACTCGCCCTCCGCGGGAAGGCGTTGGTCGAAGGCGTGATCGCGCGGACGTCCTACGCGCTCTTCCCGCGTCTGCGATCCAAGCATCTCCAGCAGCTGCTCCACGAGACAGCGGGGCTGCTGCCCTGTGGGCGGGTGGCCACCCGTCTGGGGTTCGCAGACCTCGCAGGGGTTGATGGGGAGATCGGCATGTGGCGCGAGCTCAACGTGTTGCAGCAGCGCTTCGATATTGCCCGGCGAAAGGCGGCCGCGCATCTGCAGCGCGTGGAGAAGGGCGTCGCGGCGCAGCGACGATGGTACTGGAAGGCGGTGCTACGCGCGGCCTCTGGACGGCTGAAGATGTTTCCTGTGGTTCCTGGGGATCTGTTCCCACGCATGGAGTGGATTCGTAGCTTTGTTTTTGCTTTCGTAGCCTTTCTGGAGATGGCTGAGCGTGCTGCCGACAGCAATGTGAAGGTAACTCCACTGATCTTGAAGCTTTTCTGCGCACAGCTCGGAGAATTTGCCCATACGAGGCACCTTTTAAATAGTGCAAGGACCTGCATGGCATTTGAGGAAACGCATAGTCATCGACTAGGTCTCGATGCATCGAAGAATGAGGATGCCCTCCGCCGTTTTCGCGACCTCACCGAGGCAATCCGACGTGAAGTAAGTGGGCATTTACATCGATCCCCTGAGGAACTGCATGTTCTTAATGCAAAATCACACCCTCTTAACGACCGTGCGGACCGTCGCCGCGAGCAGTTCGAGTCCAGTGGTGGTGCGGTGGCGACGCAGAGCCTGCGCGACGACATCTTCGACGCTTATGAGATCGAGCGGCATCGTCGCGACGCCCCTCCGGTGGTGCTCCACGCCCTGCGCACCACCAACGCGTTGAAGGAGGCGCAGCTGATTTTAAAGTACGCGCCGGGCATCGCACCATCGATACGGCGCGCGCTGATCGACGTCGATCCGATCATCCGACGGACGGTGGAGGTCCACGAGACGAACAACTACGCCACGTTACACAACACGCAGCAGTACCGGCAGGTCGAGTACACGGTCTGCCGACTGTACGCCGGCACCCAGGCGATCGGCGAGGGGAAAGGGGAAACCCTCATGGAGGCCATCAACGAGGCCGCGCAGCACACCGTGTTTAACTACTACGTTCGTGGTGTCGTGCCGACAGAAGTGCTGGAAGGCAAGAATAGTCCTACTGGTGATGGCGATCCGGAGTCGATGCGCGATACTTCGAAGGTGTCGGATGGCGAAGCCCGTGTCAGTGGGACCGTTCGAATTCGTAAGGTCAAATCGGAGGAAGAAATAATCTTTTGAACCTTCAATGCCGATGAAAGGTGATGCGTATGTGGGCGTGAGTCGAATGCTAGTCGAAATGGTAAATTGGTCCCCCTATTGGTTTCCCCTTTTTTCCATCGCTGTACGGACCATTATAATATCCCCCCTTCCAACAAAAAACGAACTATGACTTCCAGCCATCAAAGTCTAAAAGACGGGTGGGGTGGGGTGGGGTGGGGGAGGGGAGGACGTTATCATTTAGTGGTTCTAAATTTGATAAAGTCCATAGTTTCTGTCACTCTCCAAGGGAGGTTTTATAATTTTTACTAACATGGGCAATCCATGTGTGAATATGAATATCAAAAATCGCTGTTTCCTTCTCTCGCTCTTGCCTATAGTTTTTTGTTCCTCCTCCTCTATTGTTCATTGTCAAACCAGCGCGTGACATTGCGTGGATTATAGACTTCGTTTTTTTTTAGTTATGTCCGTAGCGAGATCTGCATACCGTCATATTCTCAGCTTAGCCGCCAGATTTCCTCAACGTGTCGAAGATCTGGATGACCTTTGCTTCGCACTTTTTGGCATTCTCCTGAATCGATCGGATTTCGCTGCGGCCGGGTATGGGAGCGATCTGAATACAATTGTAAGGAACTGCTTTCTTCGACCTATCATCCCCGATGATCCTCGGGATAGTGTATCAGCACGTTTAGCAAGCAGCTTTGTTGTGCTACGTAAATTACACGAGGTTGAAAATTCGCGTGCTTGGCAATTCACACGGGAGCGGCGCAAGGGAATGTTAGTACGCCAAAATGGCGGCCTTCCAGCGCCGAGTGATGCCGACAGCGTCGCGAGTGCCCTTTCCGAAACGTCAAGTCTTACACCGAAAGATGAGAAGGAAGTGCAAAAGAATATGGAAGAGTCCGAAATGGTAGGGGGAGCTGTGGTAGACACTCCGCGCAGCAAGGCCGAATTAGAGTCTATGAGGCGGCGAGCTGATAGAAAAGGCCTTGACGCGCCCGAGTCTGCGACCACAGGGACAAAGGCATCGACGGAAGACGACGACATCGTAGTCGGGGACGCAACCATTTTTATCGAGCGCCCGAAAAATCATCGCGTTCAGAAGTGTAGCCGACATGTGGTGATCTGCCGTGAGTGGGCTGGTATCCCACCGTATTCATACCTGCTACCGCCGGAGCCGATGTACCACGTGAACATCAGCGACGACTTTCCGTTCCACCTGATGAACGACGCCATTATCTGTTTAGCGGCGAGCAGCACGCTTCTTAGGGATCAGGCCGCCCGGCGGGAGGGCGGTGAGGGGGCCACACGTGATAAAGCGATGTCGTCTCCGAGAAAGTCGCCCTCCCTACGCGCGCCGGGCACCGCCCATTCCGCCGTTCCGGGCAACCCCGCCTTCGTCGCCAGACCGGAGGCTCGATGGCCTGGCGATGCCCTACCGCGATCGCACGACGACCTCTACCGGCTTCTTCGCAGTATCCCCACCCGCACCACCATCCGGACGGACTTCGTCGAGGTGGAGGTGGGCACGCAGTACGTCTGCTCGAACCCTTCCGCCGCGGTCGGGGCGGATCCCACGAATGGGGAGAGGGAGGGGGGGGAGGGGGTCCCCCGGAGTTCCTCCTCCGCCTCCCCTTCGCAGCATCTCTTCCTCTATGATGTCGTCATCCGCGTGTTGGGGCCGTCGAGCGCGGCGAACCCCCGGCGGTGGCACGTCCAGGTGATGTCGCAGCACCTCACCGTGGTCGACCCCGGGCGGGGGGCGGTGGTGGAGATGGTGCGGCCGGGGGTGATGGGGAACTTCCCGATGTTGGCCCCAGGCGAATCCCACGCCTTTGAGTCGGGGACGAGCCTCTTCGGCCGCGATGGGATCCTCCGCGGGACGATCCAGCTCAACGCCTTCAACGAGGACGGCGAGATGCGCGCGCTGGATGTCGCGATGGCGCCCACCAGACTCTCCGTTTCGGTGGAAGACCGTGTCTCGCAGAAGGCGCCCTCCAGCAAGCGCGATGTTGGCAGTGGTTCTGCGAAGACGGAAACCACGACGGCGACACGCTAAGGCGAGGGGGTAGTGGGCTAAACGCATATGTTGGAGTCAATGGGAACTTTGCAAATCATCAGGACCTGATCTACCGGGGAAACTTACACATGTATTCTGATCAAATGCTTGAGGCAGCTGATACAAGTATAGATATATCGATATCCAGCTTGTCTGAGTGCATTTGTTTGTAGGCGATCAAAGCTGATCCTCGTTTACTGCTTTTTTATATAGGGCTATACACAGGATCACCGCAGTGTCCAACATCAATCATTTTTTCAAATACTAGTTCGATTTCCTATAAAATTTTAAAATGACTGTAGATACATTTCACATAGACTGTTGAGCGTTTTCATTGATATATTTAATAATAATCCATTTTTTTATAGAAATAGGGTTATCCGTTTTTTGCTCCCCTAGGGGTGTTGTCAGTACTTTTAAACACATTGTGGAACTCACATTTCCATAAACCCTTCGTGGTGCTTCGATTTGTCGCGTTTCTCCTACCTTTTTTTCCAGGGTGAAGGGTGGCTATTTTTTTTACTCTTTCCAGTTGTTCAGTTTTGCGGTTGGCTCCCTTTTCGGTGCATTTCTACCACTATTGTGGCTTAATTACTTTCATATTTGTTCTTGTTCGAGGCGTCAAGGGCATAGAAGGTTACGCAGCGTTTAGCTACACATACTAATTTTTGCTCAAGACTTGAATATGGAGCAAGTGCCTGGCACTGCCATAGAGCAGTATTTCAATCAGCTTATACAAATGGGTTTAGTATCGCAGTTGGTTCTTTCAGACCGCCAGGGGAATACCATACTGTCGTGTTTCGGTCTCACCCCGGCAGCCCCTACAAAAACGGAAGGCATCCCCAAAAGAGGTTCCTTAAATAACATGATGAGCAGTGCAATGCCAAATCCGCCACCGACCTATGGTGGAGCAAGGAATAGAAAGGATGTGCCGGTAGAAGCCTCCGAAGAGGACGTGACGAATACGGCCGCCGAGGAGGATATGCCAATGGAGAGTAACGTTGTGCTAAGCGGCGCGCGCTGCTTTCAGAATCTAGAACAGCTGCAGCTAGGGGTACCTTTATATGTCAGCGCACAGTACCACGATGCGGTTGTCGTGCAGGCGTTAGATAAGAGTTGCTTTTTAACACTGATAGGGTATCGCTCCCAAGGTCATTGCGTTGGTGGCCTTTTGGTATTAATTCCGCAAATTCAGAAAAGCACAGTTTACCACGAAATTATTGCGAAGGTGGAAAAGTGCTTTCAATAAGACGAAATGTCGGGTTTTCTTTTTTGTTGGACGAAGAATGCTGCTAGTCTTTTGATTAAAGTGTGTGAAAAGAGGACGCAACAAGAGCTTTGCTTACCTTGATGGGTTCACATGGTCTCAATTAATTGATTCGTTTGGAGTTTGTGTTCTCTCTTTGCGCTCGTTCTAACCTTTTCCCACCCCTTGTTGATGTATGTGGTCTCCTCCCGGACACAGCTTAAATGGGATACTGTTTAGGCACCACTTTGAATCTGTTTGGTTTCTATTCGGTTGAATTGATTCTGTTAAGGAGACTACTAACAATCCATTAGAGGATAATAGACAAAATCATATACATAACGGGCGTTCTTTGATATTACAGTCGCCATTTACCGCCGTCATGGCTATCGAGCTTATCTCTCGCATCTCAAATCTGTCGCCGCACGTGACGGAGGCCCACCTTCGGGAGCTGCTCAGCATGGATTCCCTCGGGAAGCGCTCCGTTCGGATTAAAAAGATTATCATGCCCACCCCGGTGCTTTGGCAGACATGTCCACATGGACGCGCGGAAGTGATCGGCATGACGGACGAAGATACGATCAAGGTGTACGGCGTCTTACACGGCGCGGTGGTGGATGGTAGCCGTGTAAACGTGAGCTTTGCGAAGGTGAACCACGCGCTGCCGCCGAGCGAGAAGCCGGTTGTGAAGGGCAGCAGCACGGCAGCCCTCTCCGGGGCGACCTCTTCCTCTGCTGCGTTGGGCAGTGCCGGCAGGAGCGGCATTGCACTTCGTAGAGTGGAGAGGCGCGAGAATGATTCCCCGGAGGGGAGATTCAGAGGTCGCGGTAGAAATCACAGTAGTCGAAGTTGGAGCTCGTACTCGAGGTCGTCTTCATCAGGATCGGATTCCTCCTCAAGCTCCTCAAGGCGCCACAGGGGACAACGCCGTAAATCCAGCCGCAAAATTTCTAGAAGTCTCAGCACTTCATCTTCTTCACGTTCTTATCACCAACGAGAGAGCCTTGAAGTACGGCGTACTCGACATTCCAGCCGTCATGCCTCGTCTACATCATCATCTTCGTATTCTTCTTCCTCACGTTCAGCTTCGAGAAGTATTAAGAGGAGGCGCACTCGATCTGGATCATCGACAAGGAAGGGAGAAAGGGAGAGAGGAACTCGAAAGCAGCGCACACCATCGCCAAAAAGACCGCGAAGAAAGTAAAGAATCACAAATGAGCGATGCTTGTGGTGTATCTTTGTGTGAAGATAGCACTGGCTCATTTTTTTTACTCATTACACGTCTTCATCGATAGCTGACCATACTCGATGTGCCAACGATTCATATGAAGTATAGGCGCCTTTATCATATAAATAGCCGTTAGGTCCTTTGTGAGGACTCTATTTTTTAAAATCCAGAATGGAACCGATGTCGAACACGTGGGGGGCTATCTCTAGCAGAAGGTTCGCCTATACCCAAGAAATTCAATACATTCCTTTGTCCTATCCTGAGACAACAGAACTGCAGATTCATCGGGTGCATTTTAAATGAGTCTGGATCACCAAAATTTAATGTCTAGTTTTGTTCAGCTGCCATCTTATATAGCAAAGAATTCTACTTGCCCGCATGTTTTTTTTTTGCTCGATTGAGCGACCCATCACATATATCGCAAGATATTAGATTAGATACAGCCTAAGAAGCATCGAAGGGATAAATCAGGTCCCCCCTAGGGGCACTACCGATTCCTTCAAATTAGGCTTCCCTCTCTTAGCGTAATTATTGATCATATATTTATAAATCTTGTAGTTTTTATAATATTGATAGAGTATTAAAAACGACAAAAGTTTTCTTTTTTGTATTAGAAAGGGATCGCGTAATTTTATTTTATCTTTACTCATGAGTAGTTTTTACGATTCTAGCGGCTACGCTTCACGGAACGATTCGATTCCAATCGAGGAGAGCGAGTCCAACTACATCGACGATGAGGCGAGCCTCTACTCCGGGCAGGCCACGCAGGAGGAGGAGGGGGGAGGGGGGAGGCGCGTCGATAGACCGCGTCGACCGCGCGCGGC
>HF955081.1:64934-82503 GCA_000582765.1 Phytomonas sp. EM1 | reverse complement strand
GTAAAGGAAAAACGAAATGGAGTACTCTCCACTTTCATGGATTTATAAACGGTCCATATCATAGATCTTTTTTTCTTGATTTTTTTTTTTACCTTCTATTTAAATTGATCATTGATATATAATTTTTTTTGAGAGGATTGTTTTCAATAGAGATAAGGATCCAGTCAGAATTATTATATTAACCTAAACGGTTTGTGATGCTTATGTGGTGGCCTGTGAAAGGCGTGACCTTACCATGTTTGTCTTTCGATATTCTGAGTTTTCTATGTTTTACTTTTTCTCTTTTTGCATCTCATTTTCTTGTTTCTCATTTTTTTATTTAGTTTAGTTTATCAGCTTTAAGTAAATTTTATCCTCTATCGAACGGAATCTTATATATAGCATATCTTTTACACTCTTCAGATTTATTTCTTTTATTTTATTAATATATTGACAGCTTTCTTTACGTACATTGTTATTTTGCTTCTACAGGTGCATAATATTCTTTATTATTACTCGTCAAAAAATTTATATATTTGTTTATGTTAATCTTATAGCTATTTTTTATTATTATAAAGACCTGAGGAAGTGCAAAAGATTATTTTGGTCTTTTTTACTTAGCACTTTATGGGTTCAGTAATGCATGAAAATGCCTTTAATCGGTATGATATGCTTAAGGAGCTTGTTGTGCATCGGTCAGAGTGGGCGTGGACGTATCTCAGCTTAGGCAATTTCACAGAGTCCAAGCGTTTGGGTTTATTAGAAAATGATGTATTGGTATGGGCTGCTTCGCTAGCGCTTTCTGGCGATTGCAGGCGTGCGATGCTCATCATCGAAGCCTATATCGTGGCTACTTGCGAAGTCTTGTGTGATCTTCTAAAAGAAAAAAATTGGAATAATATGAGCTCAGTGAGTGAATTGAGCTTGCTCCAGAAACATAATATCAGCATGGCTAAATGGTTAACGACACGCAAGTGGGGTGGGAAGCTCAACCAGGAGAAGACTAACGATCGACCACCAGAAACCTCACCTTCACTTTCAAACTCGAATCTCGGCGATGGGGTACTGGATCGGTCAATTGATAACATCGCTCTTTTAAAGTATCAGCGTGTGATTGCGATTGTGATGCAGCTGGTGAGCTGGCGCGATCTTCACCTTTGGTACGTCATCGCCTTGACCCTCCTGAATGATGTCGAGGCGGAGCAGCCGTACTCGGCGCCTGTAAATAATATTTGGTTCCGCTATTTCTTTGCGTTCTCGTACAGCGAAGACGAGACTGTTCGCAGTGACTCCGAACCTCAGGACGGGTCTAATGGTTTAGCAGGGATAACGCAACAGAAGGCACTTGAATTCCTTATCTCGCAGTGTAGTGAATGGGAGGTGTTTTTCACGTCTGCCATCTCGGCGTTCCACATGCTGCGTTATCGTACCAGCATAGAATTTGCCTCACGTTTTTTAGATATTCTACCTCGGAACGGGAAGTCAAAAAATAAAACGTACGATTTAGTGGTACCAATTCCCGAGGAGCGGTTCTACCGTATTTCGATGCTTGTGGTTCGTTGTCGAGCCTTACTTGAGCTGGGGCTCCGGGCTGAGGCTGCGGAGGATATTGTTGAACTGATGAAGGAGGAAATCGAAGGAAAAGGGACCCCTTCTGAGTATATATCCATGTTTGGTTGCGCGCTAGCTCTCTATGGGATGCCTCTGCGTGATGCGGCGGAGCCGCTGGTTGGCTTCTTCTCGTCGGACCAAAGTAACCCCCTTGCAGCTCCCTTTCCAGCCCAGGTGCACGTTCTATCCACTGCTTACTACGTACACGCCCTCACGCTACTTCAGCTAGGGCAGATGGACCAGGCGGTCCTTGTAGCGAAGGTTGGGCTCAACCTCGCCGTGCCCTTCCACATCAAGGAAGCCCTGAAGGAGGTAGTCCTGCGAGCCTCCGTCGCGCGCGAGGATTCGACAACCATTTTGGAAATGTCGATCACAGCGCCGCATCAGCTCGTCTATCTCTCGCTCTGCCCTACTTTTTTCGGTGGGTTATCGCCACACGGGGTCCATGCGAGGCGCAACACACCGGCCTTTCGCTTACTCTACCCCACCAAACTCCCGCTCTACACCAGCGCTCGTCAGCTGCTGCCGTTTTATATGAATCGTGCGTTTTGTTTGTTTCATCATCACTGCTTTGCTGAGGCGTGGAATGCGGTGTGCTGTGCGGTCGAAATCGCGGATGAGATTGCGGGGTCAACTGAGTTTGTTTTCACACATTGCTTCCCACTTTATGTATACTACTACGCGTGCAAAATTGGTTTCACCGCATTAGAATACGTCCTACAGAAGGATATCCGAAAATGCCTCGTGGGTGAGAACAACCGACTCACTTCAAATTTTCCATCCTTTGTTGGCATGAATAGTTTCCTTTCACGAAGGGAACGAGGTGGGGCCTCCTTCACGGCTTCAGAGGGAACTATCCCAGAAAGTTTGACAAATGATGCTGATGGTAAATCCAGTATCGAGATTATTGACTTCTGTCGCTATTGTGTGAAGCAAATGCATGCTCACTACCCCCATTCTGTCCTGGGCGACGTTGCAGCCGCACAGGTGGCTGTTATGAGCTACGAGCCCGACTCCGTTATGCGGGCCGTATTGCTATCACGCCGCTATCCTAAGGTAATCCTCGCTCAAACCACTTGGGCCCTTGCTCTCTTCTTTGACAATAATATCTCCAATGCGATGGACGCTTCACGAAAAAACTTTCAAGATTTTCCACACTCAAAGGAGGTTGTGAGCACCCAGAAATGGATGGGACTCAAAGGAATAACCTACACCTTTTACTATCGCACCCTTTTGCCAATGGAATACGGCCCTGGCTCAAAGAACCAGCGCTTTACGAAACGATTTCTCGTAAGTATTGCGTTGGTTGCCATAAATTGGCTTGTATACTTGTACATGCTGATCGTCAACTTAACGTCCTACAGGCCTTTGAACCTTTCCGAAACCCTTGGGGCGGCACTCACGACACCGGCCACATGGACGTTTATTTTCCCCCCAATATTTCTTGTCTATGGCTTGCTAATGACTTTCTCTTCGAAGAACCTTATTCAATCACTGCTTGAAGAGCTTCATTTTTGTGGGGGGAGACTTAACCGCTTTATCTTTGTGATGCGCAGTGTTGTTTTGTTTAATGCGGCGAACATGCTGCAGATTATTTTTTCTAATCAATGGAAGTTGCCTAACAGTTTCCTCCTCACAACCCTTTTGGTTATACTTATGATCGTATTAACGATGCCTTTTACTACTCGAATATGGTTTCTGCCCTCCGTTGATGAGCCACAGGTTGAGATCTTGCGATGGGTATCGCTTCTGGTAACGGATGTTGTAATCTACGCTTTCGTCATCATTCCTCATGTTATTCTTGCGGCGTTTGAGCCCCTCATGGCGCTCGCGTTTTTTTTCTTGGTCCCTAAAGAGCAACTGGGTATCCACACCGATACAGCGAGCATCCGGCGAAGGTTGTTGTATCATGAAAAAAACCGCTATACCCTTCCACCGCCCGGTGGTGTGGGTGGCGGCAGTTCGTTTATATACATCAAGCTCATGAAGCTTATCTACTACGAAACTCACATCGAGTTGACCTCCAGGTATTTAGAGAAGTCGCAGATCGAGTCGGAAGGGTATCGAGTCTTCCCCCTCCTCGACGAGACCCTCGCGTTGAGCATCCCGGTCAACCACTCCTGGATCGACTTCAACGTCATACAGTTGTTCCTGTGCAAAGAACGACGCACCAGTTGCCCTATCGCCATGAACCCACTAAACTGGACGGATCCGACTTCCTCAAAGGTTTCGTTGGATTCATCGAAACCGTCGAGCCCGGTTATGGAGGCTTTGGTCTCCCCGTCCATGCGATCCGCGGCGCAGGCCTTCGCGAAACCCTACCTGCCATTGGAGGGCGGGGCCGCCTCGATGAATGTCGTCGTCCTCCCCATGGCGAGGCTGATCGATAAGATCTTTTGCATGCAGGCCGCGGCGTGCATGGGGAGCACCATCGACTCCGAGGCCCTGCGCTCCTTCAGCAATTGGCATCAAAAAGTGGAGCTACCTGAGGCCTATGCGAGTTACGAGCTCAATGCCTCCAACCCGCCCACCCTTCGCCGCGTGGATTCCTTTGCGTTGCACAACGAGAGTTGGACGTACTCGTCTACCCCGCAGGGGACGCACACGACGGAGACGGGATCGCCTGGGATCTCTGAGACCTCGAAGGAGCGTCGCTTAGCGCGGTTTCTTCGTCCAGTGCGGCGACAGCGAACCCGCCCGGGTGTTTCGCTTGAGGTGGACTTTTCCTTACCGATCCCCGATTTCACACCGGCCGATGAAAATGAGAGCAGTGATGAATCAACACAGCCTTTACGACGGAGGCGCCTCCCAAACACGCGTCCGATGGCGGCGCCCACGAGGCTAGAATACCCATGCCCCAAGTCGGTGAAACCGTCGACGCAGAGGCTCCCGTTCCGCCATTCTAAGATGAAGTTTAACGATTCCGAAGAGGAAGGTGGGTAGGGTGGGTAGCATTACTACAGAATGCCACTCAGAATTTGCCCGCAAATGTGGTGAATTTCGTGGTGGATGAATCCTCGTCCACGGCGTCATCTGATGGTACCTCGCGCCGTTATCCACTGCAGTTCGAATCAAAACAACGAGAGGGAGGAGAGGGGCTTACCAGAGCAAGCAGCGAACGACGGAAAGACCCCTTGTCTCTGATTCTTAATTTCATGATCACGACGTGAACGAGTTTTATACTTATCTCATTTGAGAGAAGTGCATTAGTTGAGGAAATCGTATCGGATTCAAGCCAATTGGTGTTTGAATTCAAGACAAGGAGCATGTGATACACTTTCTCAAATAAAAAGAAGCACGATGAAAGGTTAGTTGCAAAAACCTCATAGTATCAATAATAATAATGTGATGTTGTAAAATATCATGCCTATTTTTCGATTTCATTATTTTTTGTGAGTTGCTCCTATGTGATAATGTATTTATGCATATTTAATGTGCAATAACGTCTTCCTAGATTCAGTGTTTTCACTTTTCCATGTTTCTGTTTTTTTTGAAACAATTCCTTGAACAAATTTATATAAACACTAACGATTTTGACTGTTGCTTTCCAGTGTATCTTTTTTTTAAAAATCATCCTGCTCTATTTGCCAATGTCTATCAACTGATTTATCTTTTGATTTTCCCTTTTTTATTCTTTTAAACCTGAAAACAGAGGGAGAAGAGTTTGGTATTCGTACATCTTTGCCTTTATTTGTATGCAGGTCAAACACTCCGTTTCTGCTCCACTCCGAGCCATCGAGTTCATTGGCAACCCACTGACGGACGACATGCTTGATAGTCTTTATCATACACTCACCGACCATGAGACGCTTTCATCATTGCAGACCGTTGATTTAATGGATAACAACCTTGGTGAGAGTCGAGCTCGCCGTCTCATTTCTAATCTAGAAGTTTCAAAGGCTAAGGAAATTCGACTGCGGTTCAACAACATTGGTAAGGATGGTTGCGATGGGCTAGCGAGCGTTGTCAATATTTCGCCTTGCATTAGAATGCTTGACGTTCGCGGGAACGAGTTGGTTGCTGCAGATGTGCGCAAACTTTTCAAAGCGATTGGCGCCTCTACCACGGTCACCCACCTTAATGTTTGTAGGAACAAATTGAGTGAGGAGGGTGCTGAGATGGCGGCACGTTTCCTGGAGAAGAACACATACCTCCAATTTCTAGATTTCTCTGCAAACGACCTCGGATCTAGCGGTGCCGAACACATCGCGACGCTGCTCTCTAACCCAACCTCAACGCTCCGGGTGGTACTTTTATACGGAAACTGCCTTGGCGAGGTTGGGATGCAGCGTGTGTGTGCTGCGATGCAAACAAATAAAGAGGTCGTCCAGTTGAACTTGGGATGCAATAACGCGACCGATGCGGCAGCTGGAAGCATCGCCGATATGTTAGCGCGCAATGAGACCCTTTTGGATTTAGATATTTGCCTGAATACTATCACCGATGTGGGTATTCAGAGGATCGCGGCCGATGGGTTGGCCAACAACTACTTTCTACAGTCTCTCTGCCTTTCTGGGAACCCTTTAGGCTCGTCCGGAGCGAACATGTTGGTGAAGGCGCTCTTGTCAAACACTCGCAGCGCTTTGGAGCGGCTCAACCTTAGCTCCTGCTCGTTAGGGCCCACTGGTGGGATTCATCTCGCCAGTTTCCTCTGCCGTTCCCAGACGCTGAAGGACCTTAACCTTGCGGACAATCAACTGAACGACGAAAGCGCGTCCGCCATTGCACAGGCCACTTCCAATAGCATCTCAATATCTGCCGTTGATGTGTCTATGAATCCCTTTGGTGAACCTGCAGCTGTATGTTTTTTGGAGGCGGTCCAGCTCAATCCTCACTTGTCGAGTGTGATTTTGGACGGCAACCGGGCGAGCCGGGCGACTCAACATAAGTGGAGGGCCACCATTGAGGAATGGTTAGGAAAAAACCGGTCTGAAAACAAAGACAATTTTTCATGTGCAAATGGTCTTTACGAGGTTTCAAGGAGCCTCTGAGATACACTTTAAAAGGAAGAATGGAATGTAGATAAACGAAAGAGATCATGCATATCGTCACGAAGCAACTGGCACCGATAGCCCACCGGAGGGGAAGCATGTGTATTAAAGCTTCCGACGTCTCCGCTTCGTGTCATGGTTCTTAAGCATATCGTATCAGTTCCTTTATGTATATGGGTCAACCATCCATTCAATGGTTTGGGATATACCCAGCATTACACGCAGGAGGCAAAATAATTTGAAAAAACATTGTGGTGTTTTTTTTTTTGCCATACAAGTACTTGCAAAACATGCTTAGTAATCGGGCTTTGCTCGCCACTCAGTACAGAAATGCACCAGTGTGTTCCTCTCACCTTTTTCAGCAAACTCACCTTCTTGTTTTGAACAAGGATATTGTTTCTCGAAACTTGTAGGCATTTTCTAGATTAGAATTCATCTATTTTTCTGCTGCTTAGTATTTTACCTGGGGCGTGCACGCGGAGGGCTTTAGTATATCTCATTATTAATTTTCTCTCTGCATTAAGAAATTATTTCTAATGCAGGATTCTACGGCATTCATGACGTTGGAAAAGGCGGTGGGGCAAACCATTCAGACATTCCCAGATGGAATTCAAGCCAGCCCACGATGGAGCCCTCGCAGTGTGAACTCGTCCCGAGGCCTTGGTGTGAATCTCAATCTCTCCAAGGTGGAAGGGACCCCTAAACGGAAAAGTCCGGCCTCGCCCCGTGAGAATGCGACCCTATCCGAGATGCGCTTCGCTAACCGAACCCCACAGAAGGCTCAGAGCGGCAAGGCCAGGCCCCCCCCTCCCCGTGGAGCCGTCTCATGGGCGTCAGATGAGCACTACGGGTATCGTACCACCCAACGCCCTCCTTTCCTTGCGCTGACGGAAGGGCTCTCCCCCAGTCTGGAGCCCCTCACATTATCCACCGTCCTCGATCAAAAGCTTCTGGAGCTGCTCAAGGTGATCGTCCCCACCCAGGCGGAGCGGGAGCGTCGGCTGCGGGTGCTGCGCGATCTGGAGCGGACCCTCGCCCCCATAGGGCTTCACGTGGAGGCCTTCGGGAGCACCCTCACCGGGTTGACCACGATGGAGAGCGACCTGGATTGCGTGATGATACGAAACGAGGGGTTCATACCGGGAGGGGCGGAGATCTCCCCCAAGGTGGAGGACGCCCTGAAATCCGCCGAGTCCGACAACACCTCAATGGGGGTGCTCAGAAGGGAAGTCGCGGCGGGGGTGCAAGCCGTCGCGAAAGTGATGCGTCGCGCACGAGCGTTCAACAAAATTCTCGCCATTGCGCACGCTAAGGTGCCCATTGTGAAGTGTCTCCACCTCAATACGGGGATCAACGTGGACCTCTCCTTCGTGCGCGATGGGCTCCGCTCGTCATACTTTCTCTGCACGGAATATATGCGGCCGGGGAATGAGATGGCCAGGGCGCTTACCGTGCTCGTGAAAACCGCGGTCGCGAGCAGTGGTCTTGGGGACCCGAGCAAAGGGGGGTTGGGCTCCTTCCCCATTGCGCTTATGGTGTTGTTTTTCTTGCAAACTGAGGTCATGGAAAAGTATCCGGACGCACTTCAGCGCAGCCTCGCCGTCCTCTTTTCCGGGTTTATGAAGTTTTATGGACGGAACTTTGATTTTCAACGCCAGGGTATCGATTACATTCAGCGAAAGACTTTTAAAAAGTCATTTCTGGAGGGACTCTATATAATTAATCCCATTTGTCCGGGGGTGAATTGCGCCAGAGCCGCTGAGCGTTACGCTCAAGCTGTCATCCCCTTTTTCAGTAAGACTGCGGATAAACTCTGTTCCTTGCTAGACGAGCACGTCTCTGAGTCTCACGTTGAGGGGGTCCTTTCAGGTCTCTTTCGAAACGTTCTTTCTTACTATGGCGGCTGGTTTCGAGTCTGTGAGACAGCAAAAAAATACCGGGATGAACCACAACATCAATGGGATTCAACAGCAAACATGTATGTTGGTGGTCTTGTGGATAACCTTATATAGGGTTTGCACTATTAACTTCATTGGAACTAATTTGATTCATTTTCACAATGAATTTTGTAAGTAAACTTTTCAGCATCATTATTTAAAATGCTATTAGTGCATTGGAATGAAGATTTTACAACTAAATCTTTTTTACTTAAAAGTGATAGTTTTCTCCTAGTTCGACATTATTTATGCTTGTTTATTTCAACCATCTGAGTTTCGTAGTGTTCCTTTTCACTGTTAGTGTGTTCCTGACAATGACAACAGCGGTAAACTAAAAGAACTTATCTTTTGTTGGTCGTGTTGTTTGTCTATATGTTTATGTCCTTTATACACCATACGTTTAAGGGGAATAAAAAAGGTATAGCTTACCACTTTGTAGTGTCATTTCATATTCCTTTATCTTATGTTTGGTGAGCTTATTTGTGGCCCACCTGGCAGCGGGAAGACCACGTACTGCGAGGGAAAACGGCAGTTTCTTAGTGTCTACGATCCCACCCGGCCAGTCGCCATTGTAAACTTGGACCCAGCGAACGAGGGTGTATTTCCATATCCCTGCGATGTGGATATCCGTGAAATCGTCTCGCATAGGGTAGTGATGGACACTGAACATCTAGGACCGAATGGGAGCTACCTGTTCTGCGCAGAGGTGATGGAAAACGAAATGAATTGGCTGATTGAGCGGATCAAGGTGGTTGTTCAGCAACGGGTGCAAGAGATGCTGGACAGCCGGCCACCCGTGTCCTCTGCTGCGGCTTCTTCACTGGCACCCGTGCGGGCGCCGTATTTGCTCATTGACTGCCCAGGTCAAGTCGAGTTTTATCTAAACTCGACTATGCTGCACACTCTCTTTAGGATGATCCAAAAACGCTTGCACTGTTCCCTCTGCACTGTACACCTTGTCGACGCCGGGGTAGCCACTAGGGATATCCCAACGTATGTTTCATCCTGCCTGCTATCCCTTTCGACGATGATTGATCACGAACTTCCCCACGTGAACGTGTTAACGAAGTGGGATACGTTCGACGAGAGCGAGTTATTAGGAAACGATATAGACGAGAAAAGCCCCTACCTTTTTGCCTCTGACTTCATGACAGAGAACTTCGATAGGCTCTGGAAACGTCAGATTCAACGAAGGCGTCGTCTAGCTCAACTGGCAGATTCTTATGGTGTTGAAAATGAGATCAAGCCTCGTCTGGACACACTGGATTCTCCAGATCCTGGTTCATTGGAATCGGGGTTTCAGGATAAGAGACAGGGATATATGTACGAGTATACGAAGGCGCTAATGGGTGTTGTGGAGGGCTATGGCCTCGTTGGTTACCTCCCGTTGGATGTCCAAAATTCGGATATGATGCTGCGCTTAACGCAGGAGATCGACAACGCGGTCGGCAACTTCTTCTAGCGGATGACAGTAACTCAAATCAACTGAAGTCATGGATGATTATATACAGATTTCCAGTTGCTGTCTGTCAAAGGGAAGAGTAGGAGGGAGCTACGGTACCAGTTGAACACCGCAAGGAACAGGTAAGAGGAAGGGGTGAATGCACGTTTCTAAGTGATCGGGCTTGAAGTAAATGTGAAAATAGCTAGCCCGCAGTGGTGCGAGTGCCCAATGCGTCAAAACTATTCCAAAATGCACCCACATGCTCGGATGATTAGCATGATTGTTTCCCGCCTATCATTTTTTCTAATTACATCCACCCACACACCCATAACTAGAGCAAGAAAGTGGAAATCAGGATAACAAGTAACTCATTGATGGACCACCTTTTGGAGGTATTGCGGGTCTCCGTCGACAATGCCCAGCGCAAGGCGGCCACCGTCCGGCTTCAACACCTCCAAAGTCAGGATCCGTCGCTCTTTCTGGATCACACTTGGGCGGGCATCTCCTCCCCGGCGGTTTCCTTGGAGGAGCGGTTTTTCCTCTGCTCCGTTGTGGCGGCCTTCGTGGAGGGGTCGTGGCACCACGGCGTCCCGGCCGCCCTCCAGGCCGCCGTCCTCCACCGCTACAGCGACTTCGTCGTCCACACGAGGCTGCCTTCGTTGGGATTCGCACGGAAGTTGGCAGGTATCACCGCGTTGATGGCCAAACGAGGGGCGGGCAGGGCGCAACCCCGTGGGCTGCCGCCGCTGCTCGACTCCCTCGCTTCCACCTACGCGAATGCCCTAACGGATGCGTGTGGGGGGGAAATCGCAGTGGATGGGGGGGGGGGGGGGCAAGCCGTTTCGCTCTTCTTCCACAGCGGCTGCTGAATCTTCACATGCTCTTGAAAGAGGTGCAGACGAAGCGGATCGGGAGGGCCTTTGAGATCCTATGTAGCAAAATGATGGATCCCCTTTCCACCGTTTTTTCACGTCTTTCGTTAGATTCTCATCTGAAATGCTACGATGCCTACCTGTACTTGTTGAAGTGCGCTTTGCGCGTCTTTGGTTGTGGTGTTTTTGAACCCCGCTTCTACACATATCTGTTAGAGACGACTTGGGGGCTGTGCGGTGGACTGAACTCTGTCGAGGACGCCGATGCGCGCTCCCGACGGCTAAGGCTGTTGGAATACGCCATGAAAATACTTGAAAAGATGGTGGTGTTTTTCCCTACAAAGCTAAACTCTCTTCCGTTTGCCTTTTTCGTGCCGCCGATGTCAACCGTTCCCCATGCCTCGCACTCCCTCTTTGAGCTGGTGGTGGTTATCATCGAAACGCGTTCGTCAGCTCCGCCCTCCGCCCACCACGACCTCGGCGAGGAGGGGGAGGTGGTCTCCGAGAAGCTCGCCTGTCGGGCTGCGCGTCTGCTAACGATGTTCCTCGCCGCCGAGGACGGCGACGAGTTTGTGAGCGGTTGTGTGAAATCCTTGTGTGAGTCCCCGCTCCTTCCACGGCTGCTTCGGAGCCTGATTGTGGGTTTCCTCGCCGACGACACCTCCGCGGAGGCGCTGCGGGAGTGGGATGTCGCGGCGGAGCGGGTGGCCGGGGAGATGGACGTAGATATGGACGACGAGGCCTCCCTCACGGGCTGCAGCGAGCAGCTCTTCCTCGCGCTCACCGGCTCCACCAATGGCGGTCCTGCCAGCCTGCGGGCGGCCTGGCTGCTCGTCAACCGCCTCCTGGAAGGCGGTGAAGGCGACGTGACCGCCGCCCTGCACGCCATCGGCATCGGCTACTACACGATGGCCGCCAGCGCGACGACCGGGGATCACCGCGATTACCTCGACTTTTTGCACGGGAGGCTGCTGCCGATGATGCAGGCCGCCTCGTTCGGGGGATCGGCCCCGACGACGAGTCTTTTTATCCTCCGCCGCGTCGTCTGGCTGGTGGGGATGTGGTGTGAGTCGGTCCCCCACCCCCCCCACCGCCGGCAGGTGCACGCCGCCCTCGAGACGGTCCTTCGGGCCTATCAGGGGAGCCCCGTGATGGTGCTCACCGCCCTCCGCGCTGTCGAGAATTTCGTCTCGGATAGCAACTTTAGCGTCGAGGAGCTCACCGAGACCTCACTGGAGACGATATTTGGCTCCCTACAGAGTCTCTTGCCGCGACTGCGCTCACCTGACTCCGTCAAGGCGGTCGCGGGGCTCGCTCACGTCTTAATTGAGAAGGGTGCCCTGCGGGCTCACGGCGATTTCGTCTTGGATATCTTCCTTCCCGCCGTGGTGCAGCTCTTGTCGGCTTGTGAGGCGGCCCCTTCGAAGGCCGGCGACGGCCTCCCTGCGGGTGGGGAGGGGGGAAGCCTGGACGATGGGGAGGAGGGAGGGGGGGGCTGTCGGGATATGATCACCCTCGGCGCCCTCCTGGAGTGCCTACAGAGCTCCATTAAGGTGTGCGCCACCGAGGAGGCGGTTTGGCGGCCGTTTTCGCCCGTTGTGGTCGCGTGCAGCGCGCCCGGGCGGGTGGCGACGCCGTGGGTGGAGGACGGCGCGTGGGCCCTCCTCCTCGAGATGGGGCGCGGCGTGGGAAAGGCGGGCGGCCCTGCCACGTTGCAGCCCCTCTTGGCGGAGGCCCTGCGGTGGTCCCTCCACCACACCCAACGCGAGTTTTCCGCCCTGCCTCTCGTCTTACGGTGCGTCTACACGCTCCTGCTTGGGTGGGGGGGGAGCGCGGAGGACTTCTTCGCGGGGGAGGCTACCCCCTTGCAATGGCTGACGACGATGTGGTGCACGCCGATTCCCGAGCTGCGAAGTGCGTATTTTTGCGCGCTGACGGCAATCGTTCGGAGAGGCGGCGACAGCCTACGCCGTGGGGTGCTGCTGCAAGCCTTAGCCCTGATGGCGGCTAGTGAGGACATCCAGGCGGAGGAGGCCGGGGTGCTGGCCGCGTGCTTGGTGTATGTCTGTCTACCCGTGCAGGATCCAGGACGGGCGGCCCTCTCTCCTGGCGAGCCGCGCAGCGTGGTATCGGATATCGCTGAGGCGGTAAATAATCAGCCTCAGCTCTTGGAGAAGCTGGTTTTACTCCTGGATGTCTCACCTAATCGACTTTGCTCACATTGCATTACCTTTTTGCTTCGCCAATGTCTTGAGATGCTTCCTCAGATGTCCCCTGAGGATCGAAACATGGTGAACTTGGCGTTGGAAAGCTCACAGGTTACCATGGATGGGAGTTTGGTCGCGTTTGCGAATCAAGCCGAGGATAATAGTGCGGAATATGATCGTCCTTCTCTCGAGCTTCTTTTAGAACTTTTGGGAGACGAAGCGGTGGACCCATCCTCGCCGCATCTACTACGGCTCAGCACGTTTTTCGCGGATCTGCTCGCCTAAGATTTTATGGTCAAACTCCAATATCAAGAAGTCTGTCGATGTGTGAAGTGACCATGTTGACAAGGTAATCACACCACACACATGAACAAGCTATCCCATTTAGTGTTTGTTAATTGTTCTCTATATACTTCCAGGAACAACACGCAGTATAACGGGATGATGTATTACATATTGTTTGTAAGGATATGTGATTGCGTGCATCGAGCGATACCCTTAAAGTTTAAGAGTTGGGATAACTAATGCTAATCCTTATGGAAAGACACTCAAGGAATTTTTTTGTTTGGCTGTTTTGATGTCCAAAGAGGAGGGTCATTGTCTGTAGTTTCTGTGAATAGTATCCGAGCGATACCATTTTTTTTTGCATGTCGACACAATTCTTAATGACTAAGAAAGGAAAATAAATGTAATATCGGCTTTGCCCCTGCTTTGCTGGCGTTAATAATGCGTTTAAAACAGGCTAGTCAAGCAGGTTGGAGGTCTAGTTTATCTTCTTTTACTGGAAAGTTGTAAAGCCATCCAGACTCTTTTTTTCGTTCAAAACTTCATTAAGGAAAACAATGAGGGCTGTTTTTGTGTGGTCATAATTTTATCTGCACACTTGAGAATTCGTCCATATTAATCTCATTTTCTCACTCTTTTCATTGTTTCCGTACTTACTTTCTTTCATTGCGAATGAAATGGTAGAGACGCGGAGTGTGAGACCCCCCATCCGTCTGTGCATACCGAGGCTTCTTTGGATTATCTAAGACGACATCACGAGATGATGCATAGGCGTCAGGGCGTAAATCTCCTCTCTTGTCTTGTCCAATTCTATAGCTTTTCTAACGGCAAGGAAAGTCGGGCATTGGAAGTAACCGAGCGGCGCGATGGTTTGGAAGAGCTGACTTACTGCGCCGCTTTGAAATCGAATCTATCGCTCGATGAGGCTGGCGTGGCAACGGCTCGAGCGATTTCCCCGTCTTCACGAGGCTTCCAGGGGCTGGGAGTGGGGATGCCTCGCAGCTTTGAGAGCGACCCGCCAATAACGTCGGGCAACGCTTCGATTCCTCGCGTGAACACGGCGGAAAGTCTGAAAAATGTGAATTCGGATTTTTCAGTAGGCCTCTTTGCGGTGCCCGCGACTTCACTTGAAGACGCGGTCTTTGAAGAGGATGAGTTCTCGGCGAAACCAACACGTGAGCACGTTTGGCTAGCGTACCGCGCGCTTGCTTGGGGGACTCTTTATGCCTTTGTGGGTTTTGTTGTCGTGATCTTGCTGGGGATGGCGGCGTCTGGTTATTATGGTCTCAGTGCTCTTCTTGAAGGGGTGCGCGAGAAGGCGCACCGGGATGAAAAGCGCTTCTTTCTGTCTGCACAGACCCTGCGCCGTAATGAAGATGGTAGTGAGGCATCGCTTACGTATACAATTGATCTTTCTCAGCCCACGTTTGCTATACAGCAAATGAAAGAACTATGGCAGCTTCTCCATGAAGAAGCGCTTCAGGAGGGGAACCTGGATAAAAGGGGTCTGCGCAAGGAAAACTAACAAGAAACCAAGGATGAGGAGAGGGCAGATTTTCCATATGAACACAATCAAGGAGGGGCTTAATTTATTTCAACGATGGTGTTCGTTGTCAATTTTTTGTGAGGTTTCATGTGTGTGTGACTTTTCCACATGTGTGTGTTCCCAACATTGCACGTGTGATTTGCTACGTATTGTAGTCTAATGGACAATTTTTCGACTATCTTTGTTTTGGGGAAGGGGAGTTCCCGTTTTGTGTCCTTTTTCACATTAAAGCGTTTATTTCATACTAGTTTTGTCGTGAGAAAATATAGAAGGATGGAAAACTCTCAGCCAAGCCCGCCACACGCCTTGAGCAAAGTCAAGCACATTATTATGGTCTTGAGCGGCAAAGGTGGAGTTGGCAAGTCCACGGTTGCATGCCAGCTCGCGTTTTCATTTTTGCACATTCACCACAAGAAGGTGGGGTTGCTGGACGCGGACATTTGCGGGCCCAGTGTTCCCATGATATGCGGTTTGGAGGGGAGGGATGTCTTCCGGGATGCCCAGGGGTGGCAGCCGATCTCTCTAAAGGAGTCTGAGACTGGTGCGGTCAACTCTGCGGGATCCGCTGGGGGTGGCGAGTTGAAGGTGATGTCGATCGCCTACCTGCTTCCTAGCAACAATGACGCCGTTGTGTGGCGTGGCCCTAAAAAAGACGCCATGATCAAGCAGTTTATAGCAGACGTAAATTGGGGCCCTCTTGATTATCTTATCATCGATACACCCCCAGGCACTAGCGATGAGCACTTAACGTTGTGCGAGGTCCTGAAGCCTTTCAACCCCGCTGGAGCCGTGGTCGTTACGACACCGCAGGATGTCGCTACGGATGACGTCAAGAAGGAGCTGTCATTCTGCGCTAAACTTGGGGTTCGATGTCTGGGAATTGTTGAGAACATGTCAGGGTTTGTTTGCCCTTACTGTGAGCACTGTACCGATATTTTCAGCACTGGTGGGGGAAAGAAGTTGGCAGAGCTGTACGAAGTTATGTTTTTGGGTGCTATTCCCATCGACCCCACCCTTTCCCTCGCCGAAGACCTAGGGAAGGTGTTTGTACAAGAGGCTGCTTCCACGGAGAACTCATCTTCGCCCACAAACAAGACAGTGGCGGCGCTCAATACTGTGATTGACAACATCCTTGGTCAAGTACACCGTGCCAACCAAAGCTAGCGAGTCAGCTTCTTCTTATACTATAACCCAAATCGCAATGAAGTGTATGCGTGCTTACGGTCTATTAAGTTCATTTTACCGCCGTAATCTGGTGAATAGCTCTTTTAAAAAACTTTGCATGGATTTATCTTTTAAAATTGCATGTGAGTATAAAACACATTTTGGAAACCACATCCCTCTCTCTCTCTCTGAATATTTATGGATAATACACCTAATCTGAAGACCATGCTCTTGTCATCCTCGAGACAATCAGGAGGACAGAGGAGGGGAGAGGACACTTAATTTCTTATCTAATAATTCTTCTTGGATGTGTGTATGTGAATTTGTGCTTTATGGTATACATTCACCTCAGTAAAGCTATCGCGGTGCACACATAAATAAGCTGTTAGGAGAGCGAACCAAGAAATGGCTGGAAAGCGTTCTCAGCAACATCATGTATCTCGGCCAAGGGCCCCCGCGGATTACCTACACATTGCGATTTGCCTTTTTTACACTGGCACGGCCTTTCGCGGCCTTCAACTCCAGACGCACAGCCCCACCCACCACACCATCGAGGGCCTGCTCATTCAAGCCATGAAGGATATCGGCCTCATCGCAGAGCTGGAGCGTGGCCGCCCGAAAGGCGTGGAACACCACCTCAGCCGAGCCTGTCGGACCGACCGCGGCGTCCACGCCACGCGAAATTTGGTTTCCTTATTCGTGCGCAAAGACACCTTCACATCACTGGGTGCGGAGTCGGGGATTGAAGCGGCGATGAACGCGAAGCTGCCACCTCACGTGCGCGTCGCGAAGGTCTCTCTCGTCACGCGCGATTTCATCCCACGAAACTGCTGCAATCGAAGGGTCTACCGCTACGCGATCCCGGCCTACGCCCTCCTGCCACCGGCGGATACGTGGGAGGCGATGCAGGGGGCCTTCCCGGGGTGGGAGCACTCCATCGCGGCGCTGATAGCGACGAGGGGCTCGCCTCTTTTTCCTCCCTCCCCCGCGATGCCCTCTGGCGATTCGAGGGTGGAATCCACGGCGAATGAGGTTATGATTGTGAATCTTAGCAGGTGTGGGGATGGGCAAGGTGGGGGCGATTCCTCAGGCGCGGCGGAGACTTCGGAGGCCTCAGCCGAGCCGCCACCCGCGGTGGCCTCACCAGCCTGGCTGGTTTCCTTGTCTGCCGCCGTGGAGAGGTGCAACGCACTGCTGGAGGCGTCCTTCGTCGGGGCGCATCGGTTTCACAACTTCTCCGGCGACCCGCAAGACCCCCTCTTGAGTGCTCGAGCGAGCGCGAAGGCGGTTCCGCCGGACCGCGACGAGGCGTTGCGGGTGATCTATCGATGCGAAATCGCCCCGCGGGTGTATTTCTTCCCCACCGCGCGTTGTGGTCCGACGCTGGCAGAGTACGAGGCGAACCTCCGCGCGATCCGGCCCCCCGCCGGCGAGGCGGCGGCGCGCCCCCCCTCCCCCTCCCTTCCCCCCCCCCGCCCACCTGCCCTTTGTGTTCTTCCAGATCGAGGGGAACTCCTTCCTCTTCAATATGAT